>PVIC010023293.1:0-27108 GCA_004025085.1 Thryonomys swinderianus | reverse complement strand
AAAAAAAAAAAAAAAAAAAAAAAAAAAAAAAAAAAAGTCAAATACCATATGTTCTTACTCATTTGTGAAGCCTAAAATATGAATTCTATAGAACAACACAGTGGAATACTGGTCACTAGGACTATGACAAGCAAGGGAGGCAGATGGAAAAGGCTGAATACAAGAGGTTCCGGCTTTGTATAGTATAGTAGGATAAACATGTTAATCACTGTTTACAAAAATCTATATGCATTTCAAAATAGGCATCAGAATGTGAAAGTTTCAACTACATAGAAGCAATTGTTCAAGGAAATGGAAGTGCTTATTTCTCTTATTTGACCATTATATGTTGTTTATGTGTATCAAATGATCAAACTGTGCCTATAAATATAGATGATGATGATGATGAAAGATAGATAGATAGATAGATAGAAAGATAGATAGATATTATATCTCAATAAAAAGAAAATAGATCACATTTTGGTACACCATACATAAATAATTTTGCATTTGTTTAAAAACTGCATGATGAAAACTGCAAACTTTAAGAAATAAAAGACTGCATACATTATTAAAAGTCCAAGAAAAGGAAAAATAGGCTATCAATTGAAATCAAAATTGCTTACATCTGAGTTGAACATTTCTAAAGGAACAAAGGGAATTTTATGGAATAATAGAAATGTTCTGTTTTATACATTCATGTTTATCTGTGTGATAACTATTCAATTTGAATATTAAAAATCTCTGCATTTCATGTTATCCTTCAACAAGTAATGCCATATGTTCTCACATGTTTATCTGTGTGATAACTATTCAAATTGAATATTAAATATCTCTGCATTTCATGTTATCCTTCAACAAGTAATTCTTAGTTTGATTTTTCATATTGCCCTGTAACTTTGTCCTGTAATTTTTTGATCATGTTAAATTACTATAAAATAAACTATGTTGAATTTAAATTTAAGCAGGTGTACTGTTTGCTCTCAATCATAGAAAGGTTAAAAATATTTCTTATATAAGAGAGGCTTTTCATTGATATCTGATACTGTCACTATTTTGGAGATAGCAATATACAGAACATTAACTATTGTTTTCTCTTCATATATCTCTGTGAAACCATTACTTTTAATAAAATTAAAACTATGCAATATGCTGTCTTGAGAAACAAACTTCATAAATAATCTGATAAATGCTTGAAAAAATAGATATTGTCTTCATACTTATTGAGAAAACAAAAAAAATAATAGAAACAATTATATGACCCTTAACAAGCTCAGCTTTATTCTTCACCAAAGAGAAACTAGGATTAAGAATGTATTAATCTTTGTTCCCCAGAGAAGAGAAAAGAAATATATACTGTATCCACACAAATACACATACATAGTTGCCTCTCAGTCCTGTCTGATTGCTTCCAGGACAACTGAGGAAATATAAAAATTTGTGAATGTTCACAGACCACACATACAGTGATTTTGTATCTCCACTTAATTTATACACCTCCTCCTGCATACTCAGGCTACATAGTTTTATAATCTATTGTTTAGGAAATTATAAAAAAATGTCTGTACATGTTCACTGTTGGGACCAAGTCCCACTGAGACAATCTCTCAGGACACGTCATGATCTTAAAGTCCAACCAAGAGCTTTATTACTCCGCAGAGGGCCATCCCTCCATAGGAGGAAGGCACCCACTTAGACTAAGACACAGTATTTAAAGGCAAAATTTACTAACCCTCTACATATTACCAAGATGTGTCTATGCAGAAGTGATTAGATCATTCTATTGTTAAAGTGCAGAAGCGAGTCATTACAGAAGCAAATAGCAACGATTAGATCACTGGTTACTATAGAACAGTACATTTCAAAACATACAATGTGAGACTGTGCACATCAGTTGGGTGGACAGTTCCCAAAGAGATAAGTTACAGGTTCAGAGGGAAGTTACTGGACACAAGTGGAGGTTTTTAACAAAAGGGCTGTTTTTATGTCAAGTTGGGTCTTACATTCACCATAGACACCTTTGTTTTTAAAAATATTTCCATGTAGATATGGTTGCAACCACAGATGTGAAATCCAAAGAGAGGATTGATGTTATCAGTGTATCTGTTTGTGTATCTATGTGAGACAGACACAGAGAGACAAAGAAAAGAGAGATTGATTGTAAAGGGTTGACATGTGCACATAGGAGGACTTAAATTTCTATGTTTCTACAGATGACAAACGAGTCCTAGAAGAATCAGTGGTACCATTCTAGTTCGTATCCAAATTCCAGTCAAAGTCTGAGCCTGGAAAGAGGAAGAGCTCATCATCCCATCACACAAGGGCCCGAGACCTCCCTCACTGAGCTTTTTGTTCTGCTCACATATCTAACACATTGGGTGAGGATTACTCACGCTAGGGAGAGAAATGCATTTGATTCAGTCTACTGAGTCAAGCATTAATCTCATTCAGATGCATCCTCACATCCATACTCAGAATAATATTCAGCCAAATATCTGTTATCCTGTGGGCAAGTTGAAACACAATATTAATCATAACAAATGATCTGAACTCACGCTGTGCAAAATGCAAAAGATAAATTACAAAATTGAAGTTTCATTGTTAATTAAATGGAGAGGTGTCTCCAGTTTTATTAGTAGTGATAATTTGCTCAGAATATTGCCTTCTGTTCAGTGGCTTTTCTAAGAGATTAATTGGCATGAAACAGTTGTCTAATACTATGAATCAGATAAATGATATTGACAAGTGAAAAACAAATGTGCAATAGTCTGATATATATTGATACGTAATCATGCTTCCCTAAAGATAATGCTTGCTTTTTGATAATGTCTGTGAGTAAAATTAAGTACCTGCTATCCTTGATAACATTTGTCATGAAATTTTTTGTATGTGATAAATTGAAATAAAACGTAATGATTCATTTTATTTCAGTCTTTAAGATCTTCTTGAATTTTCTGACATTCCTCCTGGTGAGGAAATGAATGGTCAGAACACCTTGATACTTGATGAAGTGTGAAACTTAATTAATTCAATTTAAATCACCCTTCTAGGGTGGTTTTCTCTGGAACAAGTTTCTGAGACTAAGTAATATTCTTTTTTTATTTTTTTTTTTGAGACAGGGTCTCGCTTTGTAGTTCAGGCTGGCTCTGAGCTCACTATGTAGCCTAGGCAAGCCTCGAACTCAGCAATCCTCCTGCCTCTGCCTCCCGAGTGCTGGATTACAGGCGGGACCACCACGCCTGGCACTGTGGTATTTAGTATTGATTGCTGGTGGGCATGAGTCTCCACGCCCAGCACTGTATGTGGTTACCGGGGATCGAACTCAGGACCTTGTGCTTGCGAGGCAGGTGCCGGAACTACTGAGCTAACCCTCCGGCCCGACTAAGTAATATTCTTTAACATCAATTCTTTTTTAGTTGTCATGAAACTAAATTATGTTTATTATGTAAAATACTCCTCTTTTTAAGTACGTGCAAACAGACATGCAAGCGCATGGGAACAGACCAACTTTATACATATATTATCTAAATCTCCTAAAATATGTAATTGATATTAATATTGGAAATCACTGATATTCACCTATGTGGCATTTCTCTTGTCAGTAGCATTATTCAATCGCCAAATACATACATGTAATTTGATTTGTTGAGTGATTATAGCATTTGTTTGCTGAATATGAAGTTGGTCTATTTGCCTGTACTTGGAGCAACTGCATTTGCTTACGTTTTATTCACTCTGGAGATTTTCTTGTAGGACAAGTAGTAAGAGCAGAAGAGGAGCAACAAATTACCGTGCATAGTTTTCTCCACAAAAACAGGACAAAGAAAGTGGCATTATTTGGCAGCAAGCTGCCAGAACTGGGGGTCAACCCATTGCACCTCTACAGTCTCCTGACAGAGGTTTTCTTTTTAAAGAGAAAGAATATTTATAATAGGTTCCCATACAGAGACCTTGTGAAAAATTTAATAGTTTGTGATATTTGAGCCTCAGAAATACAAATGATTTAAAAATTAAAAATAAATTATTGAGCCAGGCGTGGTGGCTCATGCCTGTCATCCCAGCACTCGGGAGGCAGAGACAGGAGGATTGCTGAATTCGGAGCTTGCCTGGGCTACATAGTGAGCTCAGAGCCAGCTCGAACTACAAAGCGAGACCCTGTCTCAAAAAATAAATAAATAAATAAAATAAAAATTATTGAATTCTGCTGATAACTAATTTCATACATTGATAGCTATGACACATAAATAAAAATAGTAAACAAAATATGGTTTGCCATTAAATAGCTCTTGGATACAAACCACAGGGTGAGTAGAATAATTTTAGTTCTCCCCATTTATTACTACTCTACTGGTTATGCATAATTTTTTGTTATATGTTAATTGCTGTGTGTTTTCTCTCACTTATTTTTCTCTGTCTTGTTAATAAATTAAGAGAGTTGGTACTTTAAAATTATACCATTTAGGGCCAAAGACTTATCTCAGTGGTTCTGGTGCCTGCCTAGCAAGGGCAAGGTCCTGAGTTAGATCCCTGGAAACCACATACAACAAGGGTGTGGTGGCTCACACCCACCAACAGTCAGTACCACATGCCACAGTGCCAGGTGTGGTGGCTCATACCTGTCATCCCAGCACTCGGGAGGCAAAGGCAAGAGGATTGCTGAGTTCAAGGCTTGCCTGGCTACATAGTGAGCTCAGGGCCAGTCAGAACTATGAAGTGAGACCCTGTCTCAAAAAAATGAATAAATGAATAAATAAATAAATAAATAATGTGTGTATACATATATATATATATAGTTTGTTTGTTTGTTTGTTTGTTTATTTATTTATTTATTTATTTAAAAGTTACTAAATGTGGAGCATGTCTCCTGCATAGTTTTGAGTAGTGGTCAATAGACCTGAATGTGGATATGTGCCTCTTGTAATTTTGGGTGTCAAACATAGCTGGTATTAATCTCATGATATCTGAATAAATTTAGTATTAAAATACTTCTAAAACTTTTTCTTTCCCTGATGTATACAGTTTTGGCAGACTTTGTGCGTATATACTCTGCAAAATGTTCCTGGTGATATATATTCACAATTTTATTGTGAAGAAAATATTGCAAATAAGAATACTTATGCAATTTTATAGGTAATAACATTCTATGATTTAACCATCTTTCTATCTTTCTTTTCATTTTTATTTTGCTTTACAACTTTCTGAAAGGCAAAGTCGAATTGTATTTTAATGAGATTGTTCACATAAATAATCTCATTCTAAGGAATCAATTCACATTTATTTTATAGTAGAACACTATTTCACAGTATCCTTTCTGTAAATTGTCTCTCTACTTAGCTGATAGTTTATGTTGCATTATAAAATATTTTTCTTTAATATAATGCAAAATAAAAATAAAATGTGAAAAAATATGGCATGAAAGGCACTTTACATAGGACATTTGTCTGCGGTTTGACAGCTGCAACAAGATGGTGGAACATAACCTTGTTTGACCTATTTACATCTGTGAATGACTGAAAATATATGAGCTCAATATTGTAGATCAAAATGAAATCCCCTCAACCATCTCATGTGGAAACAGATGTTTATATTTAAATTTACTTTTTAATTAATACACAAAACAGGAACTTGTGCCTTTAAATGAAATACTTTGTGATGAGATATATATTGTGTATGTGGATATACACAGTATCTGTAGTGTGTATACATTATAAGTGAGCCAAATTAAACAGTCTAGTTCCACAAACATATGTTTTTTTTTAAACTGGAGAAAATTATCTCACCATTGGAATTATATTGACATATTTTATTTTCTTCCTCTTCATTTTTATTTAACTTTTGCTTTTGAATTTATCTATACAGTTTATGTACTTCCAATAGCTGTTATTACATTATTTGTGGGAAAAAAAGTGAATAGGTGAAACATTCAAAAAAGTCCAGATCTGACAATCATTCAATGCATTAAAGGACATTAAAAAATTCAAATTAAATCTGTGGGTTGTTAAATATTAAAAGTTATAAAATATAGCTATCAGATACCCCTGCAATGGGTCCCAATCTCATGCTACATGCTGCAGCACTGGGTGAGAAGGCACACAGAGAGAAATAAAGAGAAAAACACAGAAACCCACAAAGACTCTGGCTTGCCAAAGGTAGTGATATTTATTGGTGACATCACAGATTGATGTAAAGGGGCTATATGGAGCTGCTTTGGATATGTTGCTGAGGTAGCCGAGGCTTGTAATGAAAGAAAAAAAGCACTCTTGAATTAGGAACAGAACAGGTGAAACTTAGGTTGTGGATAGCAAATAACTTGTCCTTATAATTAAGAACATTTTGATTTTTGAAATGAAATTTAGATGAGAGTCACTCTGGCCTTGAGCTTCACGGGATATTTCTCTGGTCTCTCCCATGTGTATTGGGAGAGTGCTGTTATTGGATTGTGTATCATTTACAATGCTGCTGTAAGTCATGGAAGCTTTGGTTAGACTCACTTCTTAAAACAGGCCAGTTGTGCGGTAACTCCACAGCCTGCACTGCTTACAGCCTACTTTGGAAATAATCAATAATCCATAATCAAATAATTTTGAATTTTATTAGATGATCTGCCAAGTATTTTTATACCTCATGTAATATTCCTAAATTCACAAAATATTACTGTCCTATATTTTTAAAAATGGTGTTATTTTTGTGTATTTATACTTAGGTAACATAAGTATGTCTGGTTATATGTGGATATAGATAGGTGTATATTTATCTATTGGGGACACATACTTAAAGAAAATCAAGGAAAGTGGGCACTATAAAGTTTTAAAAACCATTTTATGTGTTCCTACTTTATTTATGTAAGGCTCTTCATTTAATTTTCAAGGATTGTAAATTCCTTTAGGGAAATAATTTAAAAATTTACTTAGAAAGCATTTGTAACCTCACCCTGGTATCATTACTGGAATGTAAGTTTTTCTATTTTTGCAGCAAAGCAATTCTTTCTTCCATTCAAACATATCAGTTACATAATTTATTATGGAGTCATATTTCTAATTGAAATACAGGGATTACAGAAATCTACGTGACCATATATAACCTATTGAAAAATTATGTGTGACATTGCAAAAATTATCTCAAATCTTGAAATAAAGGTAGTTGAAGCAAAAGTATTTTCGTTAACCTTAAAAGTGCATGCATATATACATGTATTGTCTGTTCTTTTTCTTGTGTAATGTCAATCTTTGGTGTATTTTGTAATCAAATGTCTTTTGTTAATATATTTTGTAAAAATACAAGGTAAGCCTAATTTTAAAGGAGTAAATGCTAGGTTTATACCTATTTATAAATGTGACTTCGAATTGTGAAAAATGCATGAGTGATGAAGGAGAGCATTAATTCATGATATTGCAAGGGTACCATAATACTCAATTTTGAATATGGAAGGCTACAGAACAATGGAGAAAGTCAGTATTCTCAAAGTTTTAAAATTTGCAAATACTAAATATAACACTATAAGAGGTGAAGTCTTTCAAACTGTTCTAATAAACTTCTGTCATATAAATATTTATTTCTAGAAATTTAATCTTGACTAAGACTGGAAATAGAACACTGACATTTCCAGAATATCATTCTTTATATTCTTCCACAGTAAAAACAGATTTTAAAAGCAATTTTCATTGTATTGCTTATATCAACTAATCTGGTTTCATTTAACATTCTAGAGTTTGAGTTTCAAATGCCAGGCTCTTTTCTCTTTTTCCTCCATGTATATAGTTAACATATACTTCACATTATGAACAACTGAATTCATATAATTAAAACAGCATGAAGGAAACTATCAATCTGTCTTCAGATAATTTAAAATTTCCAAAGAAAGTGAGGTCATTGTAGAGTAAAAATGTAGTTAAAATACAGTGCCGGGCATGGTGGCTCATGCCTGTAATCCCAGCACTGGGGAGGCAGAGACAGGAGGATTGCTGAGTTCGAGGCTTGCCTGGGCTACATAGTGAGCTCAGAGCCAGCCTGAACTACGAAAGCGAGACCCTGTCTCAAAAAAAAAAAAAAAAAAGTAGTTAAATAGCTGGTACTATCAGATGAAAGTGTCAAGGGTTTTTATTTGCCTATTCTCCCTGTTAATATTACTTTGTTCATTCTCCATTTTGAGTATTTAATATATAATCACAGATTTTAATTCACATCGTTTCGCAATGTGTAAAGGAAGTTCTTATTTTATTGACTTATTTCTTCCAATTTGAAAAGGGGCAGAAGAAAATGAAGAATGAATAGTAAAAAATTGATGGTAAAAAGGCAAAAAACGTAAATAAAGCTTATGCTTATGGAGGAGTTGAAGGGAGGGCATAAGAATGAGAAAAAAATAAGAATTAAGATATAGCATGTAGCCGGGCATGGTGGCCCACGCCTGTAATCCCAGCACTTGGAAGGCAGAGACAGGAGGATTGCTGAGTTCAAGGCTTGCCTGGGCTACATAATGAGCTCAGAGCCAGCCTGAACTGCAAAGCGAGACCCTGTCTCAAAAAAAAAAAAAAAAAAAGATATAGCATGTACCGGCACAAATTCTCAGTGAGGAATGTAATCATACTGTATTCCTAAAATGTTCCCATGAACTCATTTTATTAAACTGAAAAAAAAAGAAAAGAAAAGAAAAGAAAAGAAAAGAAAAGAAAAGAAAAGAAAAGAAAAGAAAAGAAAAGAAAAGAAAAGAAAAGAAAAGAAAAAGACAGGACCAACCAATGCTCAGGGACCAGAGCCCTCACATTAAGGTCCCTGACCCCGTACCCAGGTCCTGTGTAGCACCCTGCGTCTCGGCTTGCCTCTTCCTCCCATCATGCCCCGCCTCCCAGAGTGCCTTGCGTCCAGGCGTGCCCAGCGTCCCAGCATGCCCCACGCCCACCGTGCCCGGAGCTCTGACAGGGAAATACCTGGCTGCGAGGGAGGCCAGCGTGGAACAGGTCCTCGGAACTGTGTTCCAGCTAATTCAGGTTCAAGAGGGGATGAAGCAGCCAGTGAACGCCCGCTTTTGGTGGTGATTTCAAAGGTGATAATTAAATAGAATATGCACTCTGGGGGAAAAAAATAGAGGGCCGGGGATTTAGCTCAAGTGGTACCGCGTCTACCTTGGAAGCACAAGGACCAGAGTTCAATCCCAGTACCACAAAGAAAAAAAAAAAAAAAAAGCTGGCTTTAGTTATAAGAATTGATATAAAAGAAAGATTATTGTGATAGCAAATTGTCATTAAAGATACATGCGAAAAGGCCCAAGGCCGGGCTACATGGCTCAGCCCTGTATCCCAGTACTCGGAAGGCAGAGACAGAATTGCCATGAGTTTGAGGCTTGCCTGAGCTGCATAGTGAGTTCAGGGCCAGCCTGAATTACAAAGCGAGACCCTGTCTCAGAAAACTAAAAAAAGAAAGAAAAAGCCAAGCAGAATTCGTTAAAAATTAAAGGGAAAATTTCTTTCAGACATTTAGGAAGTGATTCTGTTACAAAGTGGTTGTTTCCTGAGTGTATAGACTCCATTAATCCCAGGATTTTTAATATTTATGCATGTGACCTCATTTCTTTCTGAATCTTCGATTCATTTCCCACAATATCACTTATATTACCTTTAGCACTATGATTTGAGGACACTGCCCTAATGCGAATATGTTCCAGTATGACATATCTGATGCCCTTTAGAGTGAAAGACCTATTTGTTTTGGAACTTCTATATACAATATTATTCAATATTTTTGTTTCATTATATTTCGCTTTATTTTTAATAGTATAATTCTGGCAATTATTTTTCTTTAGCAACAAGATTGTTAAATAAATGATTATGATAGTAGAGATCTGGATATAATTTCTACCCAGTTATGAAATTTATTAATTTAAAATTATTGCAGAATCCAAAGGGTCTCATAAAGTGGAAGAAGGTAGGTGCAGAAAGAAAAATACCTCGTGATTTCATTGGTGTTTGGAATCCAAAATTTTTGAAGTAAATTACAGCTGTGGTTATAGATAAGAACTTTCAGTTAAGTAAGGAAGTGCAAGTTCAAGAGATCTATTGTATTGTATTGATCTATTGTATTATATATTGTATTATAATCTATTGTGATTATAGTGATTGATAACGTGTTTTTGAAAATTGCTAAAAAGTTTTGTGTTCCCACAACAAAACAATGAAAAGCTATAAAGTAAAAACTACATTAATTTAATTTAACCAATCCATAATGTATACATATTCCAAGTTATATTGCGCATTTTATATAATTTTTATTTTTCATATAAATAATCAAAATATAACCATACATAAAAGTGAGGAAATTTTTATAAGAGAAACATGTCTTTTTAAGAGCGATTTTACTATCAAGTATGTAAAAATGTCAATTTAAACATTAGACTGTTTAGTTAACGTACATTTCTAGTAAATGTACTTCCCAGGGGTCCGTCAGTTTTCTTAAATTATGGTTAAAATCATATCTTCTCACTTTATTCTCAAATTCTTAAAGTTACTTGTAAAGTCACTTGCCAAGAGAGCTGGTGCTATAAATACCAGCTTTTCTTCTTATGATTTATTTCTTTAATTATAGAGATATTCTCTTTGTTAAATCAGAATTTGCAAAATGTGGTTGGCAGACTGATAAAGAATGATTCTTACATAGTTTAATTTTCTCTAATTTATTGCAAACCTTAGAGTAAAGAGATATTTTACAAAATTGGAATATTGGAAAATCTAGTAATTTCAGCTCTCTATTTTCTCTGGTGAGAATTTTCTGTGACTGAGTAGTACCTAACAATTAGAGAGAACATACTTTCTTCATTGGTCCCCGTTCCATTAGACTAGCTTCACAGTGTACATCACCTGATGAAGCTTTACAGACACTCAAATTTGTTGATCCTAAAATATACCTGCAAATGTTCTTTTTTCCACTCCTAAATTATTTTGCTGTGAGAGATGAATCTTAGTACAAAATTTTAATGTCTCTGGTCTAACAAGGTACAGCTCTTATGTTTTCTGCAAAAAATAAATTTGTTGCCGGGCGTGGTGGCTCACGCCTGTAATCCCAGCACTCCGGAGGCAGAGGCAGGAGGATTACTGAGTTCTAGGCTTGCCTGGGCTACATAGTGAGCTGAAGGCCAGCCTGAACTACAAAGCGAGGCCCTGTCTCAAATAAATAAATAAATACATAAATAAATAAGTAAATAAGTAAATTTGTTTACTAAGGTGTTAAGGAGATTATAGAACTAAAAAGAATGCAATCACAAGTAAAAGGGGAACTACATTCTGACCTGCGTGGGAGGCTGTGTCAGGAATGGTAAAGGAGTCGTGATACCAAATTAAGTGGCAACTTAACTCGTGTGTTTTTAGCCAGACAAAGTCTGAGGAATGGGTGGGGAGAAATGATAGAAATAATTTTGGATATGGAAATACATTGGACGAAGACCTATAGATAAATATCATGATAGTGATTCTTTTGGGAGAACTGTAAGAAGGCAAATCATAAAAAACAATATTAAATCATCATATTATATGTCACATTTCAAGTTTTGTTCTTCTTTTAATTAAAAATAAACGGATGTGATGGTGTTGCCATTAGAAGCACTCAAAAAATGGCTTTCTCCTTTGAGAAATAGTTTTCATTCTTTACTTTTCTTTTGCAGACTTTCTAAATGCATGTAATTAATAATTGGGATATTCTGGTTGTCTCTGAAATGTTTTTTGTTTTTAAAATAAGGGAAAAGCTTCCTTCTTCCACTTAAAATCTAGTTTGTAGATAACTTAATGCAACAAACTCTTTAAAGGGGGAACAATAGATGCATCTTCTCCACAGTTGCTAAGATGCTAATGGGTATAAATTGGTTCAACTGTGCTATTCTTTGTATCTTTCTATTTTGCCACCCAATGAAAAGATCATGAAGTTGGAAATTTCAGACATTATAAGAACTCCTATGTATGGTTTGCAAGTATTTACTGAAATGCTTCAGTTCTGTGCTTGGCAGCAGCTGGCTACTCCCTTTCTTTGTGGGTTAAAGAACTGGTTTTTGTGCTGAAACACTTGGTGTTTAGCTGATAAAATGAAAATTTATATATTTTTTTCTTGTTCTTTACTTTCTTTCCAGCTTACTCCAGTTGGCACCACAATATTTACAGGATTTTCTGGAGACAATGGAGCTACTGACATAGATGATGGCCCAAATGGACAAATAGAATATATTATTCAATACAATCCTGAAGATCCGGTATGTAAATAATATTAGGGAAAGGTATTTCACTGTGAGAAATAAACACTTATTTCAGATCAAATTTATTCTACTGTGCCACTGGCTAATGTAACCATATTAATAATGATATCATTTTTCAAAATTGTCTTAATTGACTTATTTTTAATATTAATAGCATATTTTAAAATTATTTTGGTGGTATATGAAGGTAAAAGTATAAAATGTGTTGCAGATATAGTTTTCCATCGTTTCTAAAATTCTGTTATATTTAGGGGCTTTTAATCACAACAAAAATGATTTGAGATAAGCATTCTAACAGATCATTAAAAATAGTGTAAGTAATTTGATGCATATGCTTTATTGTACCTATGTAACACAAATACACAGTAAATACACTTCTGATATTGAGAAACCCTCAAGACAGCAGCCATGTTATGAATAAAACTTAGGGTCAACTAGGAGGGAAAGCCTCTATTGTAGGTTTTTCTTTATTTGAATTATGTTACAGTATTTCAGTGTTGGTTCTTAGACCATGAAATCCTTTTTTCCAGTAATATGCAATACCAGACAAAGTCAGAATTATTTAATTGAAATTCTAGCTGATATCCTGCCTATTTTATTTTTTTACTGAGACAGTTTCTGAAATTATCATGAGCTCCTTCAAGCAGGGTTAAAACTACTTTTTAAGTGGGCATTCACATTCTGTGATTCTGTGTTTCATATTTGAAATATAAAAAGTACTGAGTGACATACTTTTATTTTCACTTTTATATTTCTTATATTGTGTGAGCTTTAAACAAAGTTAAAAAACGTACAAAAACTCTGTGCAGAACATAAAAATAACAGACTGATAACTCAATAAAACTATTATGAGATAGTACATTAACCTCATTTTACTGTTACAAGTTAATAGTAGCATCAATTTGCTCAGAAGAGAACACCACGTCTGCAGGTAAAGTAGTTTGCCTAGTGTTAGACTATTACTTAGTTTTACAGTTCAGTTTCAATGTAGTACACATTCCCCTCTTTCTCCTTTGGATTCTGTTGATATAGTTATACTACTTAAATTTTCAAAACGATTGAAAAAGAAAGGATGAAAACCAAAAAGCCCATGGTAATAGCAGTATAATGTGAAAGTTTTAGACATTTTGGCTTTTGGTTAAGTTTTCCTCAAATGGACCATCTCAGCATGTTTGTAGGCAGAGTTAGTGAAACTAAGAGATGGTGACATGATGTAGCTGTGACAGATCCATCAACATGAAACGTGACACAGCAGACAAGATGGAAAGGAATACAGGGGTAGCAGCAGGAAAAGGGCAAGACAAACTCTTTTCTTGAATTTTAGAATAAAGATATCTGATTACATATTCTGTTTCTGAACCATTTACTTTACTCTTATGTTATTTTCCTTAATAATTAACTATACATTTGTGTCATGTTTATAGCTGACATTTTATGGTAGTTGTACGTGAATATATGATGGCTATTTTGTAATCTATATTCTCCAAGCTGTAAAACTGAAATCAGCAACAAGATTTATCAGTTCACTTATTTAACCAAATGATTTAATATTAGATATTACCAAATTATCTAATATTAGATTTATTGAGACCATATGTATATTTACACACACCCCTTACACACATTATAAGAACTCCTATGATCTAATATTAGATATTACCAAATTATCTAATATTAGATATATTGAGACCATATGTATATTTACACACATGCCTTACACACATTATAAGAACTCCTATGATCTAATATTAGATATTACCAAATTATCTAATATTAGATACATTGAGACCATATGTATATTTACACACACTCCTTACAGACACAGATACACACACACACACACACCTAGAGCCAGAGGCAAATAGACACAGAGAGGGGGGACTTCCTTTAGAAGTTTTGTGGGCTACATCCCTGATTAAGTGTGCAATTTTCAGTTTTCAATGTTTTCTAAGATTTGTGAGCTTTTCCTACTTACAGAATTGATAACTAATCAACCACTTTACAGTTTCAAAACTAAAAAAAGAATAAATTTTAGCAAATTAATACCACTGTAGCATATATTGGAGGAGAAAAGATTAATCAAAGCATATTTTCAAGTGGAGAATGCACCTTTAACCATACTAAAAATATATGTTAAACTTTAGTACCAGAATTTTTCCTTGTAAAATTTGTGAGAGAAATATTAATAGATTTTTATGTCCTGCCACTATTAAATTTTATAATGTTGCTTGTATTAATAGTACTATAATATTATCCTAGTTTTTTTTTTTTTTTTTTTTGGAAACAGGGTCTTGCTTTGTAGTTCAGGCTGGCCCTGAGCTCACTATGGTGCCCAGGCAAGCCGCCGCGAACTCAGCAATCCTTCTGTCTCTGCCTCCCGAGTGCTGGGATGACAGGCATGAGCCACCACGCCCAGCATTATATGTGGTAACCTGGGATCGAACTCAGGTCCTTGCGCTTGCAAGGCAGGCGCCGGAACCACTGAGCTAACCCTCCGGCCCTATCCTAGTTATTGATAATAAAGCAAATATCATTGTGTAGTGAACATACTGTTAAACCTAAATGCATGTTCATCTCTGGCTTCGGTAACAGATATTATCATGTATTTCAAATTAATGCAATATGATAAATAATAGAAAACATAGATTCATCTCTTCTCCATAAAACTGTTTTTGGCCCAATTCTTCATTGTTGATTGCTTTATATCATAATTATTTTAAATAATTTTTGAGCCAATATCTAAAAATTATGAAATTTCACATGTGAATGTAGATTGCTCTTCAGTCTTCAGAAACAGAAGCATATCCACACTGGTCTTGGTTTCTAGTCTGCCACTATCAGATATGCACGCTGATCCCAGGGGGTGCATTATTTCACTGGTGTCCCAGTTACCTTATTGATTTAAGTCATCTGCCTGATCCATGTAAATAGATAATCACAAAGGTAACAAATGTTGTATAGCAATTAGAAGTATTTGTGTTGAATTTTTTCCATCATTTTACCCCATGTTTTTCTTTTCTTTTTTTCTTTTTTCTTTTTTTTGAGAAAGAGTCTCACCTTGTAGTTCAGGTTGGCCCTGAGTTCACTATGTAGCCCAGGCAAGCCTGGAACTCAGCAATCCTCCTGCCTCTGCCTCCCAAGTGCTGGGATTACAGGCATGAGTCACCATGCCCAACTACCCCATGTTTTTGATGAGTAAATTTAGCAGAAATTTAATCATCTTTCTCATATGCAATGTGTCATTTTTTTTCTGCCTGCTTTGAAACTTTTTCATTTGATCTTGGATGCTTAGTGCCTTGATCTTCACATGTCAATGTATAATTTTACTTATAATTATCTTTTCCTATTTTTATACTTCCTGAGATACTTGAATATTCAAATACTTATTTTGCATAAATTAAATTCATTTTTATCATTTTGGTTTAATATTTTTATGACCAAATATTTATTTTTCTCTGTGTGTTTTCCCTCTGAGACTCCAAATATAAGATGTATGGCATTTTGATGTTGTTTCACAGGATCTTGGGCTGTGCTAAATTATTTCAACATAGTTTTATCTTTTTCTATAAACTAGATAGTTTATATTATTCTGTGATCAAGGTCATAGCCTCCATTTTCATCTCCATTCTGCTAAACCTATTCGATGATCTTTTTTTTCCAGTTTCAGACATTGCATTATTTGAGTCTAAATTATCTATTATCTATATTTTATAGTTTGTTTCTACAAACCATAAAAGCCTCTCATAGGTTATTTATATGATATTTTGACATCGTTAGCACAAGGTGCTTTTAATAGCTTCATGAATATCCTTGTCTGATTGTTCTATGATTTTCTTTTTTGTGATTCCTTTTGAAGAAGGATGACATTTTCTTGTTCATTATATGAAGTTGTTTTGAACTCTATCCTGGATGTTGTGAATGTTATGCTACAGAGATATTTGTTTCTATTTTATTCCTCTGAGAAGTGTTATTTTTTCTTGTTGTTACTTGCTTTTCATTTTAGTAGACAAGTAGGTTGAACTCAAACTGAAAACTCTCTTGAGTGTAGTTCAAATCTCCAGTATATATGCTTTCTTAGTTTATCTGCTTGTAATTTTTCCCATAAAAAGTACAGTTTACAGAATAGCTAGAGATTTGACGTACTATATTAGTAGAATTTTGTCCTTTTAACTTTCTCCTTTTCATTATCCATCTCCTCATCTTCCATCAGCTTTGATTTTTCAAAATATATCTGCCAATTGTTTAGTCACTGAAGACTTTATACTTTCTCATAAAATTTTAAATATTTCAGGGTGATTCTGAATTCAGCATTCCCTGAGGTTAATTACTATAAAACAGAAAATTCATGTCTGTCCTCTCCTTTTCTAAGTGTAATATAAGATATTTTTGGTCTTTGTTTTTGGTTGATTTTTATGTTTTGTCTTGAGTTTATGGGAATTATTTATGGAATGATAAAGTAGGAACTACTGAAATAGAAGCAAACACTTTTCAGTTTCTTCAATGTATCTTTAAAAGACTAATAGTATTTTAGAATTTATTTTACTTTATAATTTTCCTGGCTTTCTAAACTACTGGACTAATAATAGTAGTAATAACATTTTACATTTTAAGGATGAAAGGGAGCATGTTGTCATTCTAACCATGACTGTGGTTCTGTGAGAATACTTTTTGGTAGTTTGACACATCTCTTGTTCATGCTTACGAACACTGAAATTTCAACTGTCTATCAAATATTTTCCTTATAAGAGAGGTAGAATTAAGGAAAAGTGTTCGACTCTGAGACATCTAGTAATATTGCTCTTTAAAAAAGTGATGATACTTCCCAATGTCAGATCATATGTGAGAGTAGTTTCATGTCTATGTGCTCCTAAATGTGAGAAAAAGATATACTTATCATTCTAAAATAGTGAAGTTGAAGATTCAACAAATACAGTTGTCAATAACCAATGGTGTCTGGCATCACCAATACTTAAGTCTTAAGAGAATGGCATAGTGCATTATTTATTACTATATAAAATAAATTATCACAAGCTTGTAACTTAAAACAACACATATTTATTTTCTTATACTTTCTGTGGTCTAATAGCATGGCCCCAACTTAACTTGACCTTATGCTTAGGCTCTGATGACTGTAACCATGGAGCTGCTGAGATTAAGTTTCATATGGATGCTTAACTGGAGGGTAATCCATTTCCAATGCAGTTCAGATTGCTGTCAGGATTTATTTACAGCTGGTAGAACAGAACCTGAGCTTCCTGCTACCTGTGGTCTTGAGAGCTCTCTCAAAGCGTAGAGTTCATCAGTTACTTGCCACATGAGCTGTGTCTTCATGGCGTTCCACCCATCAAGTCTGCAAAGAGTGTATCTTGATCTAGTCAGATCACATGACAGAGCCTTATTTAGCATAACAGAATTATGAGAACGACTGGGTATCCCTACTAGCCAGTAGTCTATGTTTTCAGTACAGTAGTTTCCACTTACACTCAAGAGAAAGAAAGTACACAAAGATATAATTTATTAACCAGGAGACAGGTATTATGAGAGACACCTACTCTAATGGTCAGTCTCATTGTGATTTTGAATACCACTCAAGTAGAATTACTTTGAATAGAAGTATTTTTGACTCCTTTTTTATACAAACTACACAAAAGAAAGGATAAGGATTCTTTAAATATCATGTACATTGAAAATGGTCATTTATTGTATTAGTCTTCATATCCTACCTCTGTTTTTTATAAAAACAGAAAATGTACTAAAAAGTGAGAAGTAAGAAGTGAGATAATTTTTATTAATCAAAATTGTAAACTTTCAAGAATAGAACAGTTTACAAACTCTCCATTATAAAAAAGCTCTTTAATTTGTGAACAAAGTCAGAATTGTTAAAATTGGCATTTTCTTTTACCATTCTTTTCACTGCACTTCAAATGATTTTCCAAAATAAAAAAGGTGCAAGTTTGGAGATGACGGCTGCCAAACTGATTGACCCAATTTAAAGTGAAAGCATTTGTGCTGTCTTTCAGAAATTTCTGAATCCTTCCTCCCTTTGGAAATATGTCAAGATTGTACTTTTCATGCTTGGAGGAAATTACTTTCTTTGACTAATAAAACGTGAGCTCAGGGACTAAAGTACAACTCCCTGTATCTCCTTCCACTGCTATGAAAATTGGAGAAAAATATATTCAGGTGAAACATCTATCAGCCTAGATGCCCGAGTGGCAGCTATATAGAGTCTACTTGCTCATTTGCTCCCTGTGCAGATATAAGGGCTAAGACACAAATGTGGAGCTTTGTTCATACAGCATAACCTATGTAAATTCTCTCTCTCTCTCTCTTTTAAATCTAGGAGAAGAAAAGGCGCTCAATTTAAAACTTAATTTTATTCTTTCACCTCTTGTTCATTAAGAGATATTTGAGTTATCTGCTAGTAAGTAGTAGTAGGGACCATCTGCTCTATGAAATGAACCACCAGAACTTTAATGAGGAGAGTTTAGTGTCTCTGAAATGTGTACTTTCTTCTGTTATCATAAAAGATTCTTTTATGCCTTTTTGGTAGTTATAAGGTAGGATTAAAAAATACTCTAAAGTAGAGAAGGAGAACCTTGGTTCTGTCACTTTTGGGACAAGATGCAGGTTCACTGACTTCCATTAGAGAAAAGCAATTTTTTTTTTTTTTGAGACAGGGTCTCACTTTGTAGTTCAGGCTGGCCCTGAGCTCACTATGTAGCCCAGGCAAGCCTTGAACTCAGCAATCCTCCTGTCTCTGCCTCTTGAGTGCTGGGATGACAGGCGCGAGCTACCATGCCTGGCACTACATTGTACTTTAATATAACCAATGTACTATGAGAATCTAAAGTCCTTCTAATATATTATTCTTTTAAAATTAAATGTTCTAACTCTATTGTCACATTTCTACATAAAACTTTGAGCCAAGGTCTTTTCCCTTCCAACTTCATGGCCTTTCATCTTTGTAACATAAATTTCTCTGGAGTCAGCTAATCAATCTCTTCTACATACAGTTTCCTGGGGGACTGCTTAGAAAATGATGGAAATGTCCCTGAGTTGGGTCTAGGAAGCTCCTTCAAAGCTGAGTTGGGGACTTCAAATCATAGTATCCATTTCTGTCTGAAAAAAAAAAAAACAATTTGTTAAGATGCATCAGTAAGAGGAATAAAATGTTTTCTTGGGGAGAATTTTAACAGTACTCCCTCAGAAAGAATAGAGTACAGGCCTGGAGGGAGATATTCATCATGAATGAGAGCAGGGCATATTTTGTTCTTTTAGGGGTGTCTTCCAGATAAGTAATCAATGATGTACATGTGGATGTGTGTTCCTGTTGTCTTCAGGTACCTTTCTGACAGGTTTTGTTTGAATAAAAAACATGTACCCATGTTTGAAATTGAGATTTTTGCCACCTACCAGTGTCTCTCTTTAGGATGAGAGTCAGTGGGAGGAAATACTTTTTTTTTTTTTTTTTTTGCTTTTGAGACAGGGTCTCGCTTTGTAGTTCAGGCTGGCCCTGAGCTCACTATGGTGCCCAGGCAAGCCGCCACGAACTCAGCAATCCTCCTGTCTCTGCCTCCTGAGTGCTGGGATTACAGGCGTGAGCCACCACATCAGGCATTGTGGTATGCGGTGTTGATTGTTGGTGGGCGTGTCTTCACACCCAGCATTCTATGTGGTTACCGGGGATTGAACTCAGGACCTTGCGCTTGTGAGGCAGGTGCCGGAACCACTGAGCTAACCCTCCGGCCCGGGAGGAAATACTTTTAACAGCTAAAAAGCAGAAAACCACAGCCCAGTTTATAAGCTTATTGTGTCTTTTAGACCCTTAAGATTTCTTTCTCCTTCTCACTCTCCCTTTCTCTTCTCAGAGAGTTTCCTGGAGGTAAACAAGTTCAGAATAACAGTTGTGTCCTGAAGCTATAGTTCCCCCCCAATGTTTTTAAACTGCACTTTTACAATTATGACTTTCTTTGTTTCTTTTCTATTTTATGTTTTTATCCTGTCTTAAATTTACCTGAATTATAATATTTAATACATCCTTAGGTATGAATGTTTGTGTTTGTATTTATGTGGTAGATAAGGGATAGCTTTGTATGAAACCACATGAATAATCAGTACTTTTATTTAAGACTATATTTATGTTTCTGGCTCAAATCCCAGTTACTATTGTGTGGACAAAGATCATGTAATCTTGTTAAGTGCCCCACTTTTCATTTCTGATGAATAAAGTAGGGAAGCCCCCTACCAGTGGCAACAACACTATGGATCAGTCACCAAGAGCACGATAGCCTAGCTTTGTTAGAGAGCTGTGGAGACTGAAATAGAGTTGGTTATGACAAAGTTGATGCTGTTTATTGTAACTAAGTTAAAATCACAATTATGCTCATAGTAAGCAAATGAAGAAAGTAAGGAGAGAAAGCAAGAGATAGGAAGGAGTAAGAGTGAGGAAAATGCTGTGTAAGAGGATGGCTGAAGAGGTATTTTTAAGAAATGGAACAAAACAAGCATAAGAGAATTTATAGCCCCTGAGAGACAAAGAGAAGACTTTCTCACTGCTTAACGATGATGAACCTGGTTTATCAAATTTGCACTCATGCTCTGTAGATTAACTGTGTATGTGCATGTGTGTCTGTATAACATAAAATCTCTTTTAAAATGAAATTCTAGCTTTGAAAGGAGAAGTGAGACCATCAAACACAATATTTTTAAATGTTACACAGATCTGAGAGCTAATCAGAATCTTCCCTTTGCTCTAGAAAGTCATGAGTGACCAGAGATCTTAGCTGAGAACAGAGTCTAATTTTGTTTTATTTCCAGAGTATCTATAACTGGGGAGCAGCACTTTCTTGAAGGGCCAGCAGTAACTTTTATATTGTCCAAACTGGCATAGAAAGTCTTATACCATATTAGCAAAGGAGGTTTATGAGAAGATGAAATTGTCTTTTGGGAAACAGTTTCTAGAGTATCAGTGTCAGCCTTCTCTTTTCCTCTCTTTGTGCATATGAGAGACAATGTTATGCCTGTTTCTCCTGCCTATTTCATGTCTTTTCAGTGGTGATGTGATTACTTACTCTGCTTTTCTCCCTCATTTCTCTGAGTAAAAGAATGCCCCTTGCCTGATAGCTGTCAAGTCAGTGAATCACTAAAAAATTGTGAGTGGGCCTTTTTTAATGGAGGCCAGATGTTTCGGCCAGGGATATTAAGAGATTTTGCTATACTTGGATTTATTTCATTAATACAGTTCAGGTAGAGATCAACATTTAACATTCTATCACCTAAAGTTTGTGTTTTAGTGAGAATTGCCCAGAATGATCGGCAAGGGGGCAGTGTCTTAACTTCATAAATGTAATATTGAAAGAAATAGGTACCTCTCTGTCCCATGCTTTTCTTTTTAATTATGGACCAGCACACTAAGTATGTGAGAATAGGATCATTAATAAAAGAGAGACAAAATGCAAACACTCTCCCTGAATCCTCTGCTGCTGCACTGTTTTTCAGAGTAAAACTTGAGGAATCTATATCACAGTTTCTTGGTGGTCTTGTTAGAAATATAGACTGTTGAAAATTTCTGAAATCTTGTGAGTCTTTGTTGAAAATATCTGAAATCTTGTGAATTTTTACCAGCTACTTCTCAGACAGAGGACTAGTGTTGAGAATATATTAAGAATTACAAAAATTTTAAATGACCCAGCTATCCCACTTGTAGGTATCATCCCCAAAGAATTTAAGACATCTTATTACAGAAATAATTACATATTAATGTTTATAGCAGCACAACTCATAATAGCTAGATCCTGGAAGCAGCTGGTATATTCATCAACAAATGACCAAATTAAAATAATGGGGTAGCTATATAAAATATAGTTATAAAGAATGACACATTTCAAACATTAGCAGGGAAATGAATTCATCTGGAAAATGTTGAGTAAAATAAACCAGAGACACAAGATTAAATACTATATAGTATCTCTCATTTGAATGAGGCCAAGTGCAAACAGAGAGTCACAATGGGTGGAGGAGAGCATGGGCGTGGTTCTCCTGCAGTGCGGAGTGGCCCCAGAGAATGAGAGCAGGGTGAGAAGAGAAGGAAACATAAGTAGGATAAACAGATGCCTTAAGTAGAGACCCAGGATCCTCCAAGACTGAACGCTGTATGCTAAAATATGACATAAGATCATTAACCAGAATGAAAATTGGGACATTATAGGAGGGAAGGGGGAGGGAGAAAAGAAGAAAGATTTTTATAAAAAAGACAGGCTGTAGTGTGTGCGTGTACCCAGTCCCCAAGAATGTAAACTGTGTGTACTACAAACATGTACTAATAAATTTCTTTAAAATTTAAGAAAATAGATGCTACTAATGTCATGGTATTTCTCTCTGGTTTTCTGTGGTAAAAACAGGCATCATTGTTCATTTCCTTGTGGTCTGATCATGTAATATAATTTTAATTACTATTTTGTTAAAAGATATTACTTGGTGTTTGACCGTTAGGTAAAACTTTGTAAATACCATTTTAGCAGGATATCTCATCCACAGTCCAGGTGTCCTGAGTAATGGTGTATGTTGTCAAGGAACAGAAAATGCCCAGAGACAACTTATGAAACAGATTTGTTCAAACAATCAAATGAAAGGGTGGAGTTAACTGAGAATTGACAGTAAACTGAACTGCTTGAATATCAGGGTTGGGTGGCTGTGGTGGGGACCGGGAATCTCTGGAGAAAATGCAGTTTCCTGTAGTGGCTGGCTGGATGTAGAGCACTCTGCCCGCTTTGTTCCGTGCTAAATTATTGCAGGGAGGGTGATTTTTAAAATAGATTAAACTATCTGTTAACAACATTATTAGCTCTTTGTTCCATGTAGGACCAGCATTTTAAGAATGATTGACTTAGTGTATGGGCAGGAACATTTCCTCCTCTTCTTTCCCCTCTTCCTTCTCTCTGGAAAAATGTAACTTCAAGCTAAGCACATACTATGATGGCCACAAGCACAAGCACAAATGCAGGAAAAAAAAAAATTTCCAGTGCCTGAAATAAAATTGATCTGTTGTAGTTACTGTGATACTATTTTAGCAATTTTCACAATGACAGTACAATACAGGAGTGCTGTAAGCTCTTTTATAAGGATAAGATACTGATCTTGCAAATGGCATGTGAGCTGCAAATAGTTTTGCACCAAGGACTACTTTTAACAAAGCAGCAAGAGCTGGGAGGCACTTGGAAGTTTACCTTTTCTAAGAAGAAACTCAGACTTTGATAGGATAACTAATGAGCAGCAGCTGTGAAGTCTGGAAAGCTTAACCTTAATCGAGTTTTTACAATAATATACAATTTTAAGTTTATATTTGATAAATCAGAGAATATTTAGAATATAAAAAGACATCACTACTGAAATAACAAATTATAGTATTGGAATTTTTGATCTTTAAACAAATGGTGAACAGATAATATAACAGGGAAGATTTTTAAATATCTAGTTTTTGATTCAGAACTATTGGTGAGTAACATATTGAACGGCTATGGGAAAAATTATCAAAGGACACTGAGGAAACTCTCGATCAAAATAAGATATTTTGAAAAATGATATGAATATTAAATTAAATTGGAAGTTTATATTTGTAATGTTTCCAAATGAGTTGTGTGCCATTTGTAACTTTCAAGAGGACGAAACCATGCCATCATGTTGTCTAAATGATCATATATTAAGTAATCTTGAGTTTAACTTCAGCAACCTGAAACTTATGTATTTGATGTTTGCAGACATCCAATGACACCTTTGAAATCCCCCTCATGTTGACTGGAAATGTTGTTTTGAGGAAGAGGCTCAATTATGAAGATAAGACTCAGTACTTTGTCATCATCCAAGCCAATGTGAGTATTTAATTTCTTTTATCATCTTTGTATGAGCTTCCATGAATGTCCATGAAATAAAGAACATCTCCAAATGTATTAGGTACTCTTGGAGGGTTTGATGTGATTTACTTCCTTAGTAGGTCCTTTTGCCAGTGGTGGAATTTATTTGTTTTTCTACGTGGGAGAACGGATGGAGGAGGATTGTAGAATGGGTTGTTTTTATTCACTGTGTTGTTTTCTAAGTCACCCTGTACTTTTTTATCTACCCTGTTATGTTTTTAGCACATACTGAAATATTTTTCGAAGTCGGAGCAACCAGAAGGCAGAAGCATTAACACCTTAGAGGCATATATAAAACTCAGCTTTTCTAGGTCTTATCTCAGAAGTTCTGAATAAAACACTGAGAAGTAAACTGTATGCATTTCTGTGGCTTAATAAAATAGCTACATTTTTGCTGTATATGGATAAATCATTTTCTTTTAGATTTCAACCTATAAAAAAAACAACTTTTCTTAAGTAATTCCCACTCTGATCCCCCCCTTGCTTCTGGTTCCTATTTAAATATGGAGAAAGTACTAATTTAAAGCCACTTGCTTTTATTTCTGCTAATGTTTACAGTATTTTCTAGAAAGTGGGGATAAAATAGGAAATGAGTGCATCATGGCTTAATGAAATAAAATATTTTGAAAATTAGAATAGTAAAGAGATGTAAAATATAATCGTATTCCATCACATGGTACGTATAAAAATGAGAAAAATGGTATAAGCATTTCTAACAAATTAAAAAAACTTTAAAAATAGACTCCACTTCTGAAATGATTTAGATTAGGGCAATTTTCTTTCTTTAAGTACAGAAAAATAGCATTGAGTTAGTTGGATTAATATTTAAAATTTCAATCTGTAATATTCCATCTATCACTGGTTAGCAGAAGAAAAATACTTCTATGGTTTTAGGTAAATGATTTAAGGTCAGAAGATTCAAAGCAACTCTAATTATGTTGGATTTTTTTCTTTTTCTACTGCAAGTACCTGATAAGGTAATGAACTAGTATTTAATGTATGTATCTGCCAATGAGTCTGTTCAGTGCTTCTAGCTATTTAAACTACGAGCTACTTTAGTATTAAATATTTAAACTCTAGAAGTCTATTCCAAAAATTCTGACAATGCCTTAAAAATAAATCAGGAAATAATCACATCTGTCCCACATTCACTTTAAAATAGGTTTCTTATATTTTCATACTATTATAGTCCACATTTTTCTTCATCCCATCTGATACAACCAACATTTGTTTAATACATATGTTTAATATGTTTAATCATAAAGCAGATACTAAATGAGGTACATTATCTCTTGTTTCCAGTTTGGTTAAAGAATAGATAGCAATTAAACTATTTACAAGAAACTTTCAGTGGAGATGAACTTCACTTACCAGATAAAATTAGAGGTGTTTAATCATAGCATTATTACAGTTTAAATTTGTGTAAGGTAATGGTTTGTAAGGAGAGTACATCAGAGCAATTAATTAGTTATATTCAATCTGCATATAAACATAATTTGGGGGCTTTACTAGGCATACATCTTAGTTTTAAAAATTTCATCTTGTAATTAACTGATGGAAATTAAACTGATTTAGTAGAGAATTCATTAAAAAACAGTATACCATTGATATGCAAGCCATCATCATGTTACAATAGGATTCTGAAAAGTTGGACATTCTAGTGCCATCATAGGGAACCAGAGGTTTAAATGCCTGGCATAAAAATGCTAAAGGTTCAGGCATCAGATCAATATAAACTCTCTGTGAGACACTGACAGAGTTCTCCAGAAAGATCAAATCCCACACTCTGGATACTATAGTTTTCTTGATTTTGACTTGAAGATAACTATACATTTTTAAACTGCCAGGATCACCTTTTATTATAGATTATATTTTGTGTCACATGTAATTCCTAATGTTTAGCTAAGCTTTCAATTGTCAGTGATTCATTTTTAAGAAAAATAAAGTTTCCATGTAACAAAATATTTAATATCAAAATATATAAAAGACATATGAAATAACAACATGTGGTTGAGAAAGTATCAGTCCAGTTATATTATACTTTATTCATTTGTTTGGGCTACCATAGGAAATCGCCATTGACTGGCTGTCTTTACAAACAGAAATTTATTTTCTTACAAGTTTGGAATCTTGAAACCCTAGATAAAGGTCTGGAAAGGTTTGTTTTTGGTGAGTGCTCTCTTCTCACATTATATGTAGTCAGATCTCCTGTGTTCTCACATTGCCTTCCTTATCTCTCAAACTGTTCAGGGTGGAGATTTGCAGGGTGGAGGAATCAAATTCCTCTTTTGATAAGGATATTACTAATATTATAGCCAGGTCTGTCTTATGACAACGTTTATTGTTAAATGTGGGAAGCGTCCTGGGGGTCCTCACTGTGAGGTCTGGAGATCTGCACTGAGTGCTGCCCTAACTAGCAGTGAGGAGGTCTGCACTATGAACGGTGCTGCGTAGCTCCCAAGAGAACTGCAACCTCATCCTGAATTATGGGATCTGAGTTGCTGCCTTGGGATGCTGGATCATTGGTGACAAGAGGTAAACAACCTCTGGCCTGGTCGCCTTCCTTACTCCTTCAGTTAGGAATTTGCTCTTCTTTCCCTAATGATTAAGTTGCTTTACAATCTTTGCTTGATTTACTGACTTTGCACTAATGGTAAAGATATTGTTTTAGTGATCAGATAAAAGAAAGTAACAGAGAAGTAACTTATCCAGAGTAGAAAATAGGAAGATATTTAAAGTAAAACAAAGACTTGAGCCTTGAGAGTTACAGCTAGTCTTTAGTATAAGAAACCTGCAAATTGCCTAGGAGGAAGTTCAAGAGCAGGGAGAGCACATTCCATAGATTCTTAGACATTACCTGGCAGATAGGTTTATCTCTGTATTTCCTGTAAATTAAGATAGTGATAACTGTCCTTGTTTTGTTATTATTCACCTTATTGATTGCAAAATTTTTCATGTGGGCACTCTAGCTAGAAACACTATAAAAGA
>PVIC010023292.1:0-27002 GCA_004025085.1 Thryonomys swinderianus | reverse complement strand
AGGCTGGCCCTGAGCTCACTATGGTGCCCAGGCAAGCCGCCGCGAACTCAGCAATCCTCCCGTCTCTGCCTCCCGAGTGCTGGGATTACAGGCGTGAGCCACCACGCCCAGCATTATATGTGGTAACCGGGGATCGAACTCAGGTCCTTACGCTTGCGAGGCAGGCGCCGGAACCACTGAGCTAACCCTCCAGCCCTCCGTCTTCCTTTTGAGACAGGGTTCCCCTAAACTGCCTAGCTTGGGCCAGAACTTAGGATCCTCCTGCCTCGGCCTCCCACAGTGCAGGTGTCGCAGGTGGACACAGGTTGAAGCCCAGGTTGGGCGACCCGGGAGCTTAGTGAGACCCTGCTCCAAAAGAAAAGACTGGGGGTGTCGCCCAGCACGAAGGTCATGTTGCAGTCTCCCCCACACTTAGTTTCCCTCCAAAGGTGATGGTCAGGCCTCCGCTTCTTGTTTCAGGGGCATCGATGTTGTGCGGAATAAAATAAAAATGTTTGCCCAGCAGAAGGTGACGCTGCCCAGGGGTCGGCACAAGATTGTCATCCTGGATGAGGCCGATAGGTGTGTGCCCTGCCACCCGCGTGCCTGGCCACCTCCACCCTGGGTACTGTCGGGACATTAAGTGCCCCCTGGTGGTGGTGCCCAGCCATCCTCACAGAGCAGTTGCACATAATTCAAATGATGAACGGTGACGGTAACACATGTTCTTTAAAGATGATCTAGAAAATGCTGAATCTTGCTTCATTTTCTTTTCCTTTATTGTGCATTTTCACATAGATAAGATCATAATTTTATACGTTTTATATTGTGCATTTTGAGTTTTCCTTTTTTTAAAGATAGGGTTTTGGTGTATAGTCCAGACTGGTGTCAAAGTTTCAACCCTCCTGCCCCAGCCTTGCCTTTGGGATTGCCGTGTGTGTGCACGTGTGTGTGTGCGTGTGTGTGCGCGCGCGTGTGTGTGTAAGTGTGCGTGTGTCCATCTCAATCCTACAGTTTAGAGCGGGCTGTATTTGCCCTTCCCACACATCCCTTTTTCTGTCTCCCAGCCCATCTACATCACCCTGTTTATTTGATTTTGGGTGCATTTAAGGGCGAGTTGACAGCATTACTGTGCATCACTCTGGACCCTCCAGCGTGTGCAGCTTCTTTGTTATGATGTGTTTGTGACATGGAGCAAGCATCCTGAGCCTGTCTGGGGGGCTTCTTGGCCCTGGCACTGGGTTCGGGGTGGGTAAGTGGTGACGTTTGCCAGGATGCACAAGGCCCTGGACCCCCACCCTGCAGCCAAATGACAGAAACGTTCGTGGCCACATTGTGACCTCTGGGGTTTTTCCTTGTTGCTTTGTGGACTTTCCTACGGTGGTTTGCATGGGCAGCTGTGGTCTCCGCAGCCCGGGGCAGGAGGCTGGCCTGGCCTGGGCCCTGCGGCACTGCGGAGAGCTGTCCGTGGGTCCGGGTCCCAGCCGCACGGCGCCTCCTGCTCTTTCTTCCAGCATGACGGACGGCGCCCAGCAGGCCCTGCGGAGGACCATGGAGATCTACTCCAAGACCACCCGCTTCGCGCTGGCTTGCAATGCCTCAGACAAGATCATAGGTGAGCGGAGCTCATGCCACCCTGCGTGCCTGCCTGGCACCTTGGCAGCAGGAAGGATCTGACTGCCAACTCTCCACAAGCAACCTTTTACATTTTGGTTGACAGAATCTGTGTATTTATCATGTACAGCATGACATTTTGAAATGTAATTTATTTTTTTCAGTACTGGAGATTGAACCCCAGGCTTTCCACAAAACTACATCTCCAGTCTTTTATTTTGAGACAGGGTCAGATTAAAGCAACTTGGAGTCCTCCTGCCTCAGCTTTCCAGAGTGCTGAGATTACAGGCTTGTGCCACTGCACCCAGCTAATTTTAATCTTATACATGCATATATGAAACGTTATTAGTTGGACTTTCTTTTTCTGTTTTCTTTTCGCAGTACTGGGGATTGAGCCCAGGACCTTGTGCATGCGAAGCAAACCCTCTGCCACTGAACTACACCCCCGGGTTTTTCAATTTTTATATTAAGATCTGATCTTGCTAAGTTTTCCAGGTGGCCTCACGTTTGCCATCCTCCTGCCTCAGCCTCTGAGTACTGGGTTATAGGCGCCACCACACCTGGCTTGGCGTCACTTTAGAGGTGAGAGACGTTATTGGCGGGGGGAGGGTAGAGACGGCGGCCCATGTCTGCCTGCCTACTGCGCTCCTGGGCACACTGATGCTACTGCTGCCATGTGTCCAGTGTTGCCATCACCTGCTGCCATGTCCCCGCCCTGGCTCTGCCCTCCCAGGAGTCGCCTGGCCTATCTCTTCCATCCTTCATGTCCATCTTCCCTGTTTGTCCTTCCTCCACCGTGTGTCCTCCCCTCTGGTCCCCGTCCTCCCCGTCTGCTCACTCCTACCCTGCTGGGCGGTGCCCTGAGTGTCCTGTCCTTGGGGCATCAGCCCAGCTTGGCTCGAGGAGCACACAGAGCTGGGCGTGGGCCAGTCCGTCGGGGTCCGCAGCTTGTCACCCACGCGGCCAGGGCACCGTGAGGGCAGCAGTGTCCGTGCTCCTGCCCTCCTGCAGTGCGGGCAGGCTCTGCGCGGGTGGCTCTGCCCGCGGATGTGCAGCGAGTCTCTTGCGTACACTGGGCGTTCCCCTGACTGTTGTCTCCTAAGGGGAAGTGCAGAGGTGGGTGGGGGCTGCTCACTGCTTCCTCAGCTGACCTGAGCTCAGGCAAGGCCCCCAGTGTGGGCTCAGTGCAGCACCACGACAGAAGCTCTGCCAGGGCGTCCACAGAGCAGACGGTAGAGACCACACTGGGTGTGGACAGTGGGGAGAAGCTGCTGTCGTAGTCTAACCTGAGTGACAGGCGAGTTCCCAAATTCTTTGTGCTGGGCATAGTCATACACACCTGTTATATGGTACTTGGGAGGCTGAGGCAGGAGGATTGCTGAGTTTGAGGCGAGCCTGGGCTACACAGTAAATTCAAGGCCAGCCTGAATTACATACCAAGACCCCATCTCCACCAAACAAGAGAAACAAGAGAAGAATTCTGTTTCCTTGGTGAGGCAGACCCTTGCTGTGAGTCAGAAGCTCTTGTGGAAGCCAGGCATGATGACATGAGCCTATAATCCCCGCACTCTGGGAGGCTGAGGCAGGAGAATTGCAAATTCTAGCCCAGTCTGGACAATTTATTGACATAGGGAGACCTTGTCTCAAAATAAAAATTTTAAAACAGGTGGGGATGTAGCTCAGTTCGAAGCCCCTGGGTTCAGTTTCCGGTACCGGGGGGATCTGTAGAGCTCTAAAGAGGTTCTGGGCATCCGGAGCCGGGTTGCCCTGTCCCCTGGTTGAGCTGTGACCTGCTCCAGAGGGTGCCTTGTCAGCCTATCCTCCGGTGCTAGAGGCTGCGGGCTGGCCCTGAGCTGCTGCGGCTGTGTGGTTGTCACCTCAGCCGTCCCTGAGTCTGCCCTGCACTCCGAGCACTGCAGGCTGGCAGACGAGAGTGTGGCTTTGGCGGTGCCCTGGCCTCACCCTGCCTGGCTGCCCGCAGAGCCCATCCAGTCCCGCTGCGCCGTGCTGCGCTACACCAAGCTCACAGACGCGCAGGTCCTGGCTCGGCTCCTGAGTGTCATCGAGAAGGAAGCCGTGCCCTACACGGACGACGGCCTGGAGGCCATCATCTTCACCGCACAAGGCGACATGCGACAGGTGCTTTGATTCAGCCTGCTGGGGAGGTGGGCGGAGCCCTGTCGTCATGGTGACCCTGCTGGTGTCTGTCCCTCTGCAGGCGCTCAACAACCTGCAGTCTACCTTCTCGGGCTTCGGCTTCATCAACAGCGAGAACGTGTTCAAGGTACGGGCAGGATAGGCGCCCCGCTGTGTTTTCCCCGAGGAGGGTGCAGGAAGCCTGCCCGCATCTGTCTCCCATCATGTCTTGAGGCCCGAAGTACCCTGCACATGGAGGTACGAGGTCTGCTGACCAATGGGCTGTCTGCACACGGATACTGCTACTTCTTTTTTTGTTGTTTTCCCCCAAAACTAGGGACTGAACTCAGGCCTTCGCACCAAGCTATATCCGCCCCCCCCCCCACTTTTTTGAGACGGTCTCGCTTTGTAGTTGAGGCTGGCCCTGAGCTCACTATGTAGCCCAGGTAAGCCTCAAACTCAGCAATCCTCCTGCCTCTGCCTCCCAAGTGCTGGGATTACAGACATGAGCCAACACGCCCAGGATTGTGGTGTGATCGAACTCAGGACCTTGTGCTTGCTAGGCAGGTGCCAGAACCACTGAGCTAAATCTCCAGCCCTCTTTTTATTTATTTATTTATTTTTTGTGGTACCAGGGATTGAACTCAGGCCCTTGTGTGTCCAAGGCTGGTACGGTACCACTTGAGCCACATCCCCAGCATCCCCCTTTTATTTTTGAGACAAGGTCTTGCTAAGTTGCTTGGCTCATTCTGTCCATCCTCTTGCCTCAGCATTCAGGGGGCTGGGACTGACCGCCTGGTCTTACACGGATTCCCTGCGGTCCCGGGCACATGACCACTTGGTGATTAGTGAAGGGCTCTTGCCGACCTCTGGCTGCTTTGTGATCGTTCACTGCATCTTTGAGGAGTTCGTGGGTGGAGACCGCAAGCTGGAGGAGAGGCTGTGGGGACGGCCAGTCTCACGTGCTCACGCACCCGTCTCCCTCTCTGCGCCCAGGTCTGTGACGAGCCCCACCCGCTGCTGGTAAAGGAGATGATCCAGCACTGCGTGAGCGCCGACATCGAGGAGGCCTACAAGGTGAGCCGCTGCCTTCCGGCCCGGAGCCCCGATCCGGGCTGCTACAGCGGAGGTCAGCCGGGAGGGGCCAAGGTGACCCGGGGGCCCCAGTGGGATGCGATCTGTGGCACTGGAGTCCAGGCAGGCAGACTGAGGCAGGGGCGCGGTCCGAGGTCCATCTCCGTGTGGGCAGGGAGGGGGCAGCCTGCTGGTTCCTAGGCCCAGGTTCCCATCCCGAGTTCAACCTGGGAAGCCCAGACTCCCATGATGGACGGGGAGATGGGGCGGCGGCTTGACTAGGCAGTCATTCGGCCCATGATGAGGACTCAGCGCCCCACGTAGGAACCCCAGGTGAGTTGGGCGTGGTGGCACAGGCCCGTGTCCCAGCACTGGGGAGGCTGAGGCAGGAGGATTGCCACAAGTTCAAGGCCAGTTTGAACTACCTAGCTAGACCCAAACTCCAAAGAAAAAGAGCAAAAGAGCCCAGGTGAAGAAGCGGCCTGCCACCCGGAAGGCCAGCAGAGGCTCTTGCAGTGCTGACTGCACGCCCGGAGGACAAGCTGACCCTGCGTGACCAGAGGGTGTCAGGCCCCCCGCACCTCACAGTTGAGGTGACCCCCAAGCCATGAGGGTTGTCCGCATGAGCTGTGCCAGGTTCCCGTGGCCCCACTGCGTCCATCCTCGCCACGCAGATCCTCGCTCACCTGTGGCACCTGGGCTACTCGCCAGAGGACATCATCGGCAACGTGTTCCGTGTCTGCAAGACTTTCCAGATGGCCGAGTACCTGAAGCTGGAGTTCATCAAGGTGAGGGCCTCAGAAACCCGCTACGCTCCCCGGAGCCCTGCACTGGGGGCCCGGGGGCGCAGTCCTGGCTCTGCCCCTTCGGGCTCTCGCCAGCCAGTCCGCTGGCTGACGGAGGTGCAGGGCAGGGAACCCGGGGCTTGAACACGCTGGGCACGTGCCCTGCTGCTGAGTCTTGGTCTGCCCTCAGGTTTTAAAGGTCTGAGGAACTGAGGGAAGGTGGGGGTCAGCCCTCTGGGTATTGTCCTAGAAAAACATGCTTTTGAAAATGTTGATGATACCTAGGGTTAAACCCAGAGTCTGTGCAGTGAGCTTGATTCCTGGTTCTTGTTTATGGTTTATTTTGGTGCAGAGTCTTACAGGACACTCAGTGGTTCAGGCAGGACTTGGGTTTTGATCCACCTGCCTCAGCCTCCCAGGGTGCAGGCCTGCACCACTGCGCCTGGCTTTTGAAGTTTGCTCTTTATCAATATCTGTCGAAGAAATAACAGAATCCTTTCAGGAAACCAACTGGACTTCAGTCCAGCGCACACCAGCGCCTCTCAGCCTTCTTCCCCACGCGGACCTGGAGCCCGCTGAGGTACCAACTGGGAGTGGGGCCTCCCGTGTGCTCACACGCTCGCATGCCTGTCCGCAGGAGATCGGGTACACACACATGCGTGTGGCGGAAGGCGTGAACTCCCTCCTGCAGATGGCGGGGCTGCTGGCCAGGCTGTGTCAGAAGACCGTGGCGCCGGTGGCCAGTTAGATGTCACCGGTGTGGCCAGAGGAGTCCTCGCCCCCAGTGAGGCTGCTGTGGGCCGCGCCTGGGAGGTGTGCCCCACTTTGGATCCTGGTGGCATCCAGCAGCGCATGGCACATCCTGCTCCCTGATGCTCCTGTGTCTGGGGGACCCAGTGACAATCCGGATGATACTGGCATTGTAGCAATAAAGCTGGACTGTGTTTGTCCTGCAGCCTTTGACATCCTTAGGCTTCGAGGGACACCGAGTCCTTCCTGCCGCTGGGCCTGCCGCCCTAGGGCAGCTGGTCTGGCTTCTCCAGGAGCTCCGGACCTCCCTCCGGCGTGGGCTCTGGCTCCTGGAGCTCAGAAAGGCCCCGCGGGACAGCCCAGCGCAGTGAGCCCCACAGCTGGGTCCAGGCTAGGGGTGGCCGGGGCTCCTGGCACTGCAGGGTCAGGCTCCAACCAGGCCTGCGGGCTTTGGGCAGGGTGGCTGGACTTCGGCTGTGTTACCCTCCCTAGTTGCACAGGCTTGTTGCTTTAGAGCTCGCCAGTATTTGTTGTTTCTTTTTCCTGTTTGTCACCAGGAATGGACTCAGGGTCCCATGCATGCTACACAAGTGCTGTCCCGCTGAGCTGCACCCCCAGTGCCTCTACATTTTGAGACAGGGTCTCATTAAGTTGTCTAGCTGGCTTCCAGCTTGTAATCCTCCTGGCTCAGCCTCCCGAGTAGCTGGGATTACGGGGAGTACTGCTCAACCAGCTCCCTTCTTTTTCTCAGAAGGACCTTGAAGTTTATTGGCACATTATATATATAGCTCACAATCACACACAACATTGGGGAATCCAGCTCCCTTTTTTTTTTTTGAGACAGGGTCTTGCTCTGTAGTTCAGGCTGGCTCTGAGCTCACTGTGTAGTCCAGGGAAGCCTCGAACTCAGCAATCCTCCTGTCTCTGCCTCCCGAGTGCTGGGATGACAGGCGTGAGCCACCACGCCCGGCACTGTGGTGTGTGGTATTGATGGCTGGTGGGCGTGAGTTTCCATGCCCAGCATTGTATGTGGTTACCGGGGATCGAACTCAGGACTTTGTGCTTGCGCAGCTCCCTTTTTTTAACCTTTTTATGACAAGTTTCAGTGGTGTGTAAAGTACCAGCAGACACGGGGATGCTTTCCAAGTTCATTGCACACACCTGGACAGCATCTCCCACACGTGGCAGGCGTGTTTCCTGTCCCCACCTGCCCCCCTGCCCCTCCCGAAGGGTTCTGAAAGCGAATGCCCAGCCTTGTCTGTTTACAGCGATGGCCTGGCTTCCGCGATCAGTTCTTTCGCCAGAGGAGCTGGGGCTGGGATGGTACCAGGGCCCCCGAAGTAGGCAAGAGCTCCTCCGGAGCTGTGGGCCGCCCCTCGCATGGGAGGTGTTGGTGCAAAGATACTTGTGAGTGTGGCGTGGCAGGGCACACCTGTAAGCCCAGGAAAATTGCAGGTTGAGGTTCAGCCCGGACAACCGAGTGACTCGGTGAGGCCCCGTCTTTCTGTTCCCCATTCCTATTCCTCAGTAGTTGTTCCTACTCTTAAAAAAATAAAATAGAAAGGGGGTGAGGGCTGGGGATGTAGGTCAGAGCAAAACCCAGACCTCAGTCCCCTGTGCTGCAAAAAGAGAAAAGAAAAGAAGCTGTATGTGTGGTCCGCAGTCTCCTGGACGAGGACCGCCCTGGCACGGCTGTGTGCGGCCTGGCTGTGGTCGTGGGGTGGGCAGCCCGCGCCCTGCCGTCCTCTCCACAGCCTGTGTCACTCACACCGACCGCAGCGCTGGGCGGGGACGCCACAGGGACAGGAAGGGCCTGAGGTTTCAGCCCCCAGGTTGGGTCTGACGGCCGGGCGGGGTGTAAGGAACGGAACCCTCCGCAGCCCCGGTGTCAGTCTGCAGCAGGCTCACTTCCTGGGCCCAGAGGCGCAGCACGGTCGCCCCGTGGCGGGCGAGGCCTGTGTTCCCATGGCTGGTGGCCGCAGAGATGGCGACTCCCTGGGTGCCCTCCAGGGCCACCCCCTCCAGGCCCTGGCTGCAGGAGCTGCTCAGGCTTGGGGCGGAGGAACAATATGGTCACAGTTCGATTCTGGGTGTTTATTTCCTAACTTGTAATACTAACTTCTCTCGGGAAGGAATCAGTTCGGCGCCCTAGGAGGAGGGTTGTTAGACTCAGACCCAAGAAAACGTCAAGTCAGGTGTGGCGGCGTGTGTCTGTCGTCCCGGTACTCTGGGAGGTGAGCAGGAGGGCTGCAGGTTCTAACCCAGCCTGGACCACTCAGTGAGATCCACCTTAAGATAAAACACACGTAATGGACCAAGTGTGGTGACGCATGTCTGTAATCCCACTACTGAGGAGGCTGAGGCAGGAGGGTCTCTGAGTTCAAGGCCAGCCTGGACTACACAGTGAGACCCTGTCTGAAAACACACATAGAAAACCATAATGGGCCACGGCTGTAACGGCGCAAAGGCCCTGGGTTTAGTTCCCAATACTGGAAATCAAAAACCCCATCCACAGCCTTCCGTAGGTCTAGGGCTGAGACGGCCCTTGAAGGCTCGCTTCTGAGCGGGACACCAGCCAGCAGTCCCTGCTGCTCAGCTGCTCAGCTTATCGGGAGGTTTCGGCCGAAAGCGGCAGCAATCAATACCACATACCACAGTGCTGGGCATGGTGGCTCACGCCTGTAATCCCAGCACTCAGGAGGCAGAGGTAGGAGGATTGCTGAGTTTGAGTCTCTACCCGACTTGGTTTCTGGCCTGAGGCCCCTCAGCCCTGTGCCGAGCACCCCAGCTCCAAGCTGTGACGCATTTTTGGTCCCACAAGTGACGTTTGTAGGAAGGGACACCACGATGGCCCTGGCTTCGTGTCTTCACTCGCAGCCGGGAGAGGCCCCGCGTGGGGCGGAGAGAGCCGGCCCCTGAGGCCGAGTAGTGCACAGTGCAGGGTCGTGTGGAAGACGCCCCAGCCAGCGACAAGCCAGCGTGGTGAGCAGTTTGGAATCCAAAGCACAGACACATGAAGCCCGGCGCTGGGCAGCATTTTAGAGGACGGTTCGGAGGTGCAGCTTGCCCCAGATCCTGGGTGCCCCGTCACAGCGGGGCCGGGTCACACCAGGTACCTGTGCTACCCCAAGGAGGCCCGGGCCGGGGCCAAGGAAACAGCTGTGCTGATGCCGCGTGACACCCACTGTCCCCACGGCTGGCCACGTGGTCCCTGGGTGCTGGGCCCCTTCTGCGAGAAACTGATGGGGTGAGCGCTTGGCACAGCTGCTGGAGACAGCAGACATGTCCGTGAGGCTGGGGTTCCCTCGGCCTGGCGCCGGCTCCCTCGTTTGGAGGAAGAGGCTTGTCACAGGGAAGCTTTGTCTCGGTTGCCGCCCGTTCCTGGAAGCAGCAGGGTGGTTGGGGGTCAGCGGTGAGCTGCCTCCCGAGGGCCCCGGCCTTGTCACTCCTGTCGCAGGCACCTCGCTCTGAGGGTGGCCTTGGCCACAGCCTGGGTGACCCCAGCACCTGGTGGCCCTCCTGCCCCTGTGCTCCGGGCCGAGCTCCCCACGGAAAGCACCTGCGTCGCCCACAGGTCCAGCCTAGCTCTGCCTCTGTCCACCAGGCCGTGGGGCCCCTGGACCCAGCCGCTCTGCACTGGGGGTGCCGGGCTGTGCTGTTCTCACTGCCGGGGTCTCTGGCCCGCACGCACGCCGCCTGAGGTGGCACCGTCAGCCCACCACCCTCCCAGCCGCCACGCCCCGCGCTCTTGCTGTCTCACCACTTCCCTCTAAAGGAAAATTTTTCCTCTTGGGCTGCTTTGTCTTGTTTTGGTACTGGGGGTGAATGTGGGCCTTTGCTCTGAGCTACACGCCCAGCCCTTTTTAGTTATTTATTATTAATTCATTATTTTGCGGTACTGGGGATCAAACTTGGGCCCTTGTGCTTCCAAAGTAGGCACGGTACCACCTGAGCTAAATCCCTGGCCCTTATCTTTGATAGGCTCGGCCAGGCTGGAATGAGATTTGGGACCCTCCTACCTCAGCCTCCCAGAGTGCTGGGATTACACAGGTGGGTCCCTATGCCTGGTTTAAAATGAAACTTCTTGACCTTCATTCCCCAGTCCCTACCGCGTCACCAAAACTGGTCTCACCGCTAACCACCCACATGGCTCTGTCCTTGACCTCTGGTAGCTAGACCCTCCTCTTTCTGCCACACACCCTGCACCTGTAGCCCCGACCTGCTGGCCTGGCTTCTGTGCTGGGTCCTCGGCACTCCTCCCTCCCTTGGGGACTGGCCCCAGCCCAGCTTCCCGAACCACCTGCAAGGTGACCCTGCTGACCCTGGCCCAGGTGTCCATCCTGCATGGTTGGGCGACCTGTGCTCATGTCCCAGCCTGAGCCTTGGCCGCCTGCTCCAGACCCTACAGCTCCCGCCTACCCTGCCGCCCTCCCCTCTGGGCCTTCTGCCCACCCCGCCTCACACAGTGAGACCCGCTGCCCTCTGCTGCAGTCCTGTGTCTGATGGTTCCTCCTGCCCCTCAGCTCTGCGGGCCGTGTGTGCCGGTGCAGAGTGGGGGCACCACTGGCCTCAGGGGGTACCCTGCCCGTGTGGCTCCACCCCCTGCCTCCCCAGGGTCCCTGATGGGTGACCCTGCTCCCCAGGCTGGACATGGCTGGTCTTCTCTCCCCTCAGGTCTGCCGGGTGTGCCCTGTGCCACTGTGCCTGGGGCTGCGGGGCGGAGCTCTGAGCAGCTCACAGGGGCTGCGGAGCCCCTCCGTGCCAGCCCCGCCGTTCCCGCCCTGGGCTGTGCCCACATCCCGCTCAGACAGCTCCACTTTGGCAGTGAGGAGCCAGGTTTGGGGCGGAGCCTGAGGTCACATGGCTGCCTGGCACCAGCGGCCCCAGGCCTGTCGCCGGCCCCCGTGAGTCCCGGCCCCACCAGGGGAGCAGTGGAGACGTGGCCGCAGACTTTTCCCTCCTGGGGGCTCGGTGCCAAGCGCCCACGGGTGCCACCACGTTCCGCCCACGAGACCTCCCTCTTCCCAGGGTCCCCAGGGTGACGCCGGATGGGGCCGTACCTCGAGGCCAGCCTCCCTAGGCTTCCCTGGCCACGTCCCCATTCACGTAGTCTGGTTCCCCACTGTCGTCGTCCGGACTCCCCGCTGGGGACAGATGTGCCACGCGGGGGACTTGCTCTGTGGACCACGATGCAGGGGTGTGGGGTGGGCCACGCGCACCCCAGCTCTGACCCAGACCCCACCGCGGCCCGCGGGGGTGGCACACATCAGGGACTGGGCTGTCTGTCTATCTGTCTGCTCCCGGGGCTTGTCAGAGACGGCCCTGCTCGGGGACATGGTGTTGCGGAGGGGAGTCCTGGGAGAGCTGAGGACGCAGGCGGCCGGGGGACGGGGCGCTCTGGTGGGGAGCCTGCCCGACGCGTTCCCCTGGTGTGACCACGATGCCCTCAGCACCTACCCTGGGCCCGCGGGGACTCCCGCCACTGCCGGATGGACGCCGAGTTCTGATAGTCCTCGGACTCCTCTCCCCCTGCGGGCACAGGAGCGGCCTGGAGGGGGCAGCTGCCCACGGCCTCGATGCAAGGCCTCGGCTGCGGGTTCTGGGGCCGCCCACCCTTCCCAGGCCAGGCCCCAGCTCTGAGGCCCAGACACGTCAGAGCCCTTGAGTCCCAGGGCAGGGAAGGCTTGGGCTGTGGGGACTTCGGCTCAGAAGCTCAGGTGTGGGGACACGCGCACGCACGTGTTCACACGCAAGCACGCACGCACACGTGCCCTCCAGGCCCATCACTCCAAGCACAGCTCACCTGACCCTGGGCTTCTCCTCTGCGGCTGGCAGATAAGCACGTTCTCATAGGAGTTGGCGTCGTCCTCATCTGCTGAGGGGGAGGCGCGGGCTCGTGGTGTCTGCCTGCCTGAGGTCCTCCGCCCTGCACGGGGCGCTCCTGGGCAAGCTTTGCTTTCCTGGCCTCGCTCCCTCCTTCCCTCTGCGGTGCTGGAGGGTGAAGCCCGGGGCCTTCACGCCGACTTATGTCCCCGGCCTTTCTTGTTTACTTTAAGATGGAGTTCCCCAGGCTGGGCTTGGACCTGGGATCCTCTTGCCTCAGCCTCCCAAATGTTGAGATCACAGGTGTGCACCACATGCCGAGTTTACCCGTTCCTCTTCGGGAAGCAGAAGTGCTAAGAGCCAAAGGCTCTGCGTCCAGCCCAGCCCAGGAGTGCCAACCGAGTGCCTCCTCTGCCCTCTGCCTTACCTTCCAGGGGCTTCCGGGAGCATCCCCAGTTGTAATAGTCCACGGGGATGGGGTCTCTGGCCAAGGAAACACAGGATGAGTTGGTGGGTTGGAGGAGCTAGGCGGGGTCTGAAGGGGACTCGAGGCCGGCAGCTCCGACCCACTCGCTGGCGGGGGCTGTGCCGTGTCCGCCACACCACCGGCTGCCCTGAGTCACCCTGGGGCGGCCTGGAGGGGCAGCCTGGCTCCAGTCGCCTTGGTAGGCGGCCGCAGACAATTTCGCCCACTTGTGAGAAGACGGCATCTCGGGCGTCCCTGCACCAGGGCCGGGCACAGCCTCTCCCCGTCCATATCCCTATCCCGCTTGAGAGGAAGCGCTGCCGGCGCAGAGGGCAGGCTCGGAGGCGACAGGCGGGGAAGCTGAGGCAGGGGCAGGGGGCGGGCGGCCACTCACATGTAGGCGTCGGACTCATGTCTGGTCCCTGGGGGAGGAGGGGACAGTGAGGCCGAGCGGGGCCGCAGCCTGCCGCCCCCCGGAGCCCGCTCACCTTGGCTGAAGTTCTGGTACGGGGCCGACGCGGGGTCTGCAAGAGAGGCCGGCGCGCTGCCCTCTGCCCTCCGCTCAGGTCACCCTCCGCCCGGCCTGTCCCCACCCGGCCTCTGTGTCACTCACCCTCGAGCGGGGCCGAGAACCGCAGCAGTTTGTCCTTCCTGTGGGTGGGGACAGGGGTGCTGGGGTGGGCCTGAAGGCCCCGGGGAGGGCGGGCCTGGCCCCCGCAGCCCGTGGGGACTCCAGCCTGAGGCCCCGAGCCCGCAGGGCGGGGAGCTGTTCCTACCCTACAGGGGCCGCGTCCAGCGAGGGTCCCAGCCACGCCTGCCCAAGCGCTGCAAAGGGAAGGGGGTGTGGGGTGGTGGGCCTGGGCCGGCCCCGTCAGGCCCGCCCTGGGGACAGGTGGCGTGTTTTCTGGTTTGTTTTGCGGGGGGGAAACCTGGGGATTGAACCGTGGGCTTCACACTGAGCTACACCCCAGCTGTTTCTAATTTTTTAAAATTTTGAGACAAGGTCTCCCTCGTTGCCCTGGCTGGGCTCTAGCTTGAGAGCCTCCTCCCTCAGCCCCGGAGTGCTGGGGCGACAGGTCTGCGTTGCCCCCAGCTCCCCCGCCCGAGCGCAGTCCTTAGCCCGGGACTCACAGGAGTAGGTCCGAGATGCCACCGAGAAGCTCTGCTGCGTCGCCTGCCTGGAAACGTAGGGCGGTGCTGAGTGGCCGGCGCACGGCCAGGGACGCGGGTTGGGGCGGAGAGGCGGCGGGGAGGCTGCCCTGCCTCCTCAGGCCCGGCGTCCCCCTCTCCCCTGGCCACAGGGTGGCACAGCTGCCCGCCAGGCTGTCCCCAAGGCTGTCACATCCTGCTCTCAGGCCCCCAGGGGGTGCCGGGGCCTGGGTGCCCCTGGCACAGGGGACCTGGTGGTGACTGAGGCGAATGATTTCGGCCACAAGCAACCAAGAACCTGCGGGCCCAGGATGTGTCGCTGTGCCCAGAGGGCTTGGCCTGCCGGAGTCAAAGCCACCTGAAGGCTGAGCAGACGTAGGCTCCCAGTACTGGCTTCAACGCCTTTCCTCCTGGGCAGAAGCCTGATTTGTTGCTATGGTTTTCTTTTTTTAGAGCCAAGGTTCTGGAACTTGTAACCCTCCTGCCTCAGCCTCCCAAGTTGTGGGCACACAGGCCTCATGCCCAGGTAGAAGCCTATCTTTACAGGATTTCAGCAGCCATGTGTGCCTCTCGCATACTGTCGCAGCCTTCTTCACACCTAAGTAGCTGGGCAAATGACCTCCAGTCAGGGAGCTGCAAACCAAGCTTGGTGATATTTCAGAAGCCCCCTTATGGGGCATGGGCAACTGGGGAAACCCTTTTTATTCTTTCCCTGTTTGCTTCTGCTTGGACTGCAGAGATAAGGGATGGTGAAGTTCCTGGAGAAAGCAAGCTCCCCCTCCAAACCGGAGGAGCCAGTTAGCCCCCCAAGCAGGTTTGGGGGCTCTTGCCCTGCACTGGAGCCGGACCTGGGGGTTAGAGTGACCTGACTCAGTGGGGATGTCCCAAGTCCTTGGGAGTCAGATGTGTCTTCCTGTTGGAGACAGTTCGGGAGCAGGGCCAGGTGCGCACTTGGTCACTTCCTGCAGGTTGGTGGGCCTCACCCCGGACACCCCAACACGAGGACGTGTAGCTTCTGGACCCCACTGTGTGTGCTCTGCAGTTGGTCAGGACGGCGCTGGGGACAGTGGGCGCCCGGGAGGCTCCAGCCCCCGCCCAGGGCAGCAGATTCTATTTTCAAATCTCATTGTGGTTTTTCAGTTGCGAAAGGAAATGAGGAAGGATGTGTGTTTGTGTGTGTGTGTGTGTATGTGTGTGTGTGCTGTGCCACGAGTGTGCACTGTGCTGTGGCCAAGCGTGTGGCAGCACCATGCGTGTGCCCTCCGGTGCCTAGGTTCCCCACCCCTCCCCGCTCTGCCGCCATCGCCCCAAGCCTGCAGTGTGGAAGGGACACCACGCAGGGCTCTGCCCCGGGGCTACTCACAGGTTTCTCTGCTCATAGATTTTCTCTGTCTTCTTGGGCCCTGTGAAGAGCGGGTGCGGATCACACACCCCCCCACACACACCCCGTCCTCCCTCAGGGCTCCCTGCGGGCCTCAGGCAGGCCTGCTCTGCAGGACTGGGGTCGCATAAGGGCCCAGTCCCCTCTCTGTACCAGAGAGACCCCCTGGTCCCAAACATTTTTTTTTCCTTTCTGTTCAGGGTTAGGGATGGCACCGAGGGTCTTTTTTGTTGGTGGTACTGGGGATCAAACTTGGGCCCTTGTGCTTCCAATGTAGCCACAGTACCACTTAAGCTAAACCCCCGGCCCAGGAACCTAGGGTCTTTGCACTGAGCCAAGTACACAGCCTGTCTTTTTTTTTTTTGAGACAGGGTCTCGCTTTGTAGTTCAGGCTGGCCCTGAGCTCACTATGTAGCCCAGGCAAGCCTCAAACTCAGCAATCCTCCTGCCTCTGCCTCTGCCTCTGCCTCCCGAGTGCTGGGACTATAGGCATGAGCCACCACGGCCGGCACTCACAGCCTGCTGTCTTTTGTATTTTGAGACAAGGTCTCATCAAATCACTAAATTGCCCAGGTTGGGTTCAAATTCGCATCCCTCCTGACTCAGCCTCCCAGAGCACTGGGATTAGAGGGGTGTACCACCATGCCTCGCTCAGAGGCCACACTCGGCCCAGTGAAGCCGGAGCCCCCGTGACCAGGCCTTCCGTGTTGGCTCGGAGCAGCACCCGGGGTGCTGGCCTGAATGTCCCTGGGACATCTGCACCCTGACTAGGGCCCCCCTCGGGGCCCGGGTCCTCCTACCTGGGCGGGAGCAGCGGATGCACAGCCCGGCCGTGGCCCCCAGCAGCAGCAGCAGCAGCAGCGCCGCGCCTGGCCACGGCAGCTCCGCCTCAGCACGCACGTCCTCCGCCGTGTCCGCCTGCAACACTGTCGCGTGTGAGCCCGGCCCTGTGCTCAGGTTTCTACGTGGCCCACAGCCCCGCCCAGGTCACCCCCGGGCAGCCTAGTTCCCTGTGTGATCCAGCCGGCACCGCATCCCTCTTTCTACCCAGCCCTGCGAGGGAGGGGGCCGGGCACAAATGGAGAAAACGAGGCTGGCGCTCCAGCCGCTCTGTGAAACAGACAGGATTCGAGCCTCAGCCCACTGGCTGCCTGTCATCCCAGCACTCTGGGAGGCTGAGGCGGGAGGATCACGAGTTCAAGGCCAGCCTGGGCAACTTGGTGAGACTCTGGCTCAAGCAAAACAAACGGCCCCGCCCCAGACCCTGACCCTGGCTCCGCCCACACCTGGCTCCTCTGGGCCCAACACCTGGGACTTTCCCTCTCCTACTCCTGTCAGCCCAGATTCTGCCTGTTGTGCAGGTGGGGGGTGGGACCCGGGGAAGGGCTGCTGGAGGCGGCTGCGAGGGGCAGGAACTAGGGTAACAAACGCCGCGGGACATGGGGCTGCTTCGTGGGGGTAAATAGAAGTCCAGCTTCCCCGGAGCTCCAGAAAGAACTGTGGCAGCTCTTCAGAGACTCAGTCCCCCTGGCCGGAGAAGGCTGTGATTCCAGTATCCTGGGAGGCTGAGGCAGGAGAGTGGCAAATTCCAGCTCAGCCTGGGCAACTTGGCAAGACCTCATCTCAAAATAAAAAATAAAACAGCTGGGGATGCAGCTCAGTACCAAGGGGCTGGGTTCAGCCCCCAGTATGGAAAAAGAAAGGGAGACAGAGAAGGAAAAGAAGAGGAAGAGGGGAAAAGAGAGAGAGACTCAGTCCCTGGCACCTGCAGGGGACAGGTGGGTGCTGGCCCCGCGAGGCCACTCTGGACCTCCCCTCTCAGGAGGCCCCTCGCCCTCCCTGCCGGGGAAGGCGAGGCCACGGCAGTCCCGGCGGGCGGAGGAGGAGCCTGCCCAGCCCGGGCTGTCCCCTCCCGGCCTGCGTGCCCCCCGCAGGTCTCCGGGCCGCGGGCACAGAAGACACAGAACCGTCCGAAGCCGTGTGAGTCAGCGGGAGCGGTGACTTCACTCCCACGTCACCGCACCTCGTCTCCCTCGCCGCGTCCCTGAGAGAAGCGGGGTCACCCGGCCCTGGGAGGCGGGGCTGGAGCCTCGGGGACTCCGTGTCTCACCCGCAACACGGATCTCACTCTGAAGAAAGGACGTCAAAGGGGACACAGGAGATAGGGAGACATGTCCGTTCCTGGGCAGGTAGGACCACGTTTGTAAAAACGCCCACAGCTGCAGACCAGCTGTCAGGTTCAGTGGAGAATCCAGATACCCACAGCATTCCTCCCGGAACTGGGGGAGCAGCCTAGAACGCACAGGGAGCCAGAGAGACCCGGAATGGCACCAGCGATCCTGGGCCACAAGGCCGAGACAGGAGCCTCACAGTCTCAGACTTCAAGCTTCACTTCAGAGCCAGGGAGGTTAAAGACGGCACGCAGCTCTGTGGAACAGGACAGAGGAGCAGGAAGAGCCCCAGGGATCTTTGGCCACCGGATCTTTGACAAAGGGGCCAAAAACAGACACTGGAGGAAAGAGAACCTTTAAGAAATGGTGCTGGGAAAACTGGCGCCCACACGCAAAAGACTGGGTCTAGACCGATGTCTCTTGCCACGCACTAAACTAAAATGAACGTGGAGAAAAGACTTAAATACTAAAAGAGAAATATTTACTCTGCTGGAAGATAAAATAGGTAAAACTCTCCAAGACAGAAGCCTAGCCAAGGACTTCTGAGCAGATCCCACTGGATAAGAAATAACATCAAGAATCAGCAAACGGGATCACATCGAGAAGCGGCATCTGCAATGAACAGACAGACCCTTCTCCAATGGAGACGTACAAATGGCCAATGAACACGCAAAGAAACGGGCAGCATCTCTGGCCACTAGAGACATGCAAATTCAAACTCCATGGAGATTCCTTGTCAAGAAACAATGGCCAGCTTTGAGAAGTTCAGTAACACGCGTGCTGGAGGGGCTGTGGGGAGGACGGAGCCGTTCTCGACAGCGGTCAGAGTGTGCACGGGTGCATCTGCGGTGAGCGTGGCGTGGACAGTCCGCACACAGCTAAGGCCCCCGGGTTCGCTCTTGCTCAGTGGCCTGTCCTGGAGGGAGCGATTCTTTTCCTACTTCTACTTGGCCCACGCTTGCTCTGCAGAGTCTGTTTCTTTTCCTACCTTTAATACATTTTTTTCCTACTGTTAAAAAACAAAAAAACCCAATAAACTAAAACCAGAAATTCCATTTGACTCAGTAGTTCCCCTTCTAGCCATCTTCCCAACAGATTTAAAGACATCACATTACAGTGACCACGCGTGACACCCGTGTTTATAGCAGCAAAATTCATAATAGCCTCAGGGCCAGCCTGAAGTACAAAGCAAGACCCTGTCTCAAAAAGCAAAAAAAAAAAAAAAAAAAAAAAAAAAAAAAAAAAAAAAAAAAAAAAAAAAAAAAAAAAAAAAAAAAAAAAAAAAAAAAAAAAAAAAAAAAAAAAAAAAAAAAAAAAAAAAAAAAAAAAAAAAAAAAAAAAAAAAAAAAAAAAAAAAAAAAAATCATAATAGCTACATCTTGGAAGCAACCTGCAGATCCATCAACAGACGAATGTATAAAGAAAATGTAGTATTTACACAATGGAGCACTACTCAGCCATAAAGAAGGATACACTTGAATCATTTGTAGGAAAATGGATGCAGCTTGAGACCCATAATGCTAAGTGAAATAAATCAGACACGTAGGCTTACATACTACATGGTTCCTCTGACACGAGAAACCCGAAGTATAAATAAATTGAAGAGCAAAGTCGCTCTCTGTTTCCTGCTGAAGTCTTCCGTCCCCACTGTTTTGTACTGGGACCTGACTGTACATTCTAAAAACAAACCTTTCCAATAAACCAAAATAAACCTTTCCTCCTTCTTTAAAGAAAAAAAAAGAGTAAAATAAAAGGTAGATCAGCGGAAACAAGGAGATAAACCTTTTATAAGTGGGAAGGGGACCAAAGGGGTAGGGAAATAGGAAGTAAAAAGAATCAGCGTGAGTTCTGTGTGATGTGCTGGTACCAGCCCTGCCACGGTGAATATCATCATGTATTAATAAAGTTTAAAAATCTGAAAATAAAACAGGACCCTAATGTGGTGGTACATGCCTGTAATTCCAGTATTCAGGAGGCTGAGGCAGGAGGACTGCCATGAATTGGAGGCCAGCCTGGGGTACATAGTGAGTTTGAGCCCAGCCTGAACTAACATAACAAGATGGTATCTCAAAAAAACAAATAAATGAATAAGTAAATGAAAAAAAAATTTTAAAATGGGATCCAGTTGGGCATGGTGACAAATGCCTATAATCCCAGCACTCTGAGAGGCTGAGGCAGGAAGTTTGAAACTTTGAACCCAGCCTGGGCAACTTAATGCCTTAGAGTGATGCTGTCTCAACATGAAAAAAAAGAAAAAGAGCTGGGGTACAGCTCAGTGCGAAAGCCCTGTGGTCCAGCCCTAGCACCGCCAACGGAGTCCACGAGTGGGCTGATTCCGAGTGTCCTCGGGCACCTGGCCACCCACTGCCCATCTGAGCGGCCTCCCTGGGCACTGTCCTCCTTGACCTGACACCTGGCAGCTTTGTCTTTGCTTAGGACAGTGATTCTTTCTGCTCCAGAACAGACCAGGACGCAGACATAAATAAGAAGGCTGCCCCGGCTCGGACATGGCTCGGCCCCGTGTGAGGAGACGCCAGGGACAGGCCGGTCCCTCGGTGCGGCGTGCAGGGCCCGCAGGCACGAAGGCCGCTTCTCGGGGAGCGCAGCCCACTTCCTGGGGGGTCGGACCCCGAGGCAGGAGACTGTGGTCCTGATGCAGGGGGGACAGTGACGCTTGGCTTTGGTTTAGGCTTGTCGTCTGCACGATGCCCTGGTGCGGGGCAACTGACTGCAGGGACTCTTATCGCCGTCGTGTCCCCAAGGCCCCGTGCACAGGAAGTGGGTGCTGCTCATGCGGCTGCAATGAACACCGGGGTGAACCGGCCAGCTAGGTGCCTCGGACCCCGTGGGGGCTGCGAGGGGCTGTGGCTGAAGAGCAGGCGTGACACATGGGTCGCCTTCTCCACTCCTTTGGTGGCCTGTTGCCCAGGGATCACATCTCAGTGTGTCCTGCCTCACAGGATCACAGGGCGGCGGAGGCACAGGGGCAGGGGCCAGAGTCGGTAGGCGGATACACACGCCACGCTTCCATGCTCCTTCCTCCCTCCCTTCCTTCTTTCTTTCTTTATTTTTTTTGAGACAGGGTCTCAGTACGTAGCCCAGTCCCCCAGGCTGGCCTTGAACTCTCAGCAATCCTCTTGCCTCAGCCTCCCAAATGCTGGGATTACGGGTTTATACTTGGCATCATTTTCATATTTTGAGATAGGCCCTCACTAAATGACCCAAACTGGCCTTGAATTTGGGATCCTCCTGCCTCAACGTCCTGAATAACTTTGAAAATGTGAGGCCCTGAGTTCAATTCCTGAGAAAGAAAGAATAAAAGAAAAAGAAAGAAAGAAAGAAGAAAAGAAAGAAAGAAAGAAGGAAGGAAGGAAGGAAGGAAAAGAAAGAAAGAAAGAAAGAAAGAAAGAAAGAAAGAAAGAAAGAAAGAAAGAAAGAAAGAAAGAAAGAAAGAAAGAAAGAAAGAAAGAAAGAAAGATTACTGAGTAACTGTGATTAAGGGTGTGCACCGCTGGCCTGGGGAGTCGTGGGATCATTTCTGAAGAGAGGCTAGCAAGTATTCACGGGTCTGCCCCATGGCTGGATAAATTCTGTGCTCTCTCTCTCACTCTCGGTCTCGCTCTGGCAGGTGGCGAGAGATGGGGGAACGGAGGCTGCGCCCCGGAGGGGCCCCAGGGGAGGGGGCGGGGTGGGGCCATGGCAGCCCCTGCTCTGCAGCTGAAATAGCTCAAGGGGAAGTGGGCAGTTTTCTTATGAAGGCTCACGGCACAGCTGGGGAAAGCAAGGGCCTGGCTCAGCATCTGACCTCCGCATGGCCATGCAGACCGCCCCGGCTGGGGACGTGGCTGGGGACAGGGCCAGGACACGGCCAGGGACAGGGCTGGGGACAGGGCTGGAGGGGGCGGGGCGGGCTGCGGTGGAGATGGAGGGTGGAACCTGGGCTTGAGGAGGCTGGCGAGAGGGCCCTGCGAGGAGGCGGCCCAGGGGCAAGCAGTGCGGTGGTCAGGGCAGCCCTGTCACGGGCCGGTGACCGCAGTCGGGAAGCCGGACACAAGGCCCCCCTCAGACCTGGCCGAGAGCTGGGTGGGACCGATCTGCGTCCCCGTCCCCACAGCCCACGGCAGGAGGGCGGCGTCCCAGGCCCTGGACGCAGACACTGAGGCTGCCGCTCCCGGGCTTGGCTGTGACAGGGCCACCCTGCGGCTTGCAAGGCTGGGCAGCTGGGCGGGGACATGAGGACAGAAAGCGCTGGAGCCAAGGGGAGGCCGCCCGAGTGCCAGGGCAGGAGGGCCGCAGCGCCAGCCGGGCCATGGTCTGGGCCGGGCGCGGGGGGCTTACCTGAGGGAGCCCCATCCTCGCAGGCCCGCTCGGGCAGTGGCGCCCGCTGCCTCTGGACGGGCGCGGGAGGCTGCAGCTTCCTGTCCCCGCTGAATCAGCACTCACATCCGCCGCGCCGCCGGACAGGCCCGCCTGAGGGGCCCAGAGGACTCAGACACACGCTGAAGGCAGACACAGGACGTCACGGCTGGGTGGGGCGGGACGCAGCTCTCGTCCCAGCACCCTGGGAGGCTGAGGTGGGAGGGCGGCAGATTCAACACCTGCCTGGGTAGTTTAGGACTTAGCTATACTTAGTCTCAAAATAAAACATAAAACAGGACTGGGTATGTGGCTCAGTGCAGGGCCCGGGGTCAGTTCTCAGTACCACACGCACACGCACGCACACACGCACGCACGCACACGCTTGCACGCACACGCACGCACACACACGGACGCACACGCATGCATGCACACACAGGGAAGAAACAGGTAGAGACACGGTGAGAGACACAGGCTGGGACATTACACAGAGACAGTGACACAGAGGCCAGGGACAGTGCAGCACACACGAGGAGGGAGAGCCAGGCACAGGGGACGGGGCACACAGACGCAGGACGAGGGACACGTTCAGGGACAGACCAGGCACTGCTCCAGGGCAGAGCAGAAGGGGCAACCAGAAGGGTCGCTGGGCAGGGAGCAGGTGGCTGGCACCGGAGTCGGCTGGCTCTGAGGCCCAGAATCACCAGTCGCTGCGGTGGCGCCACAGCGGGGCTCCTGAGGCAGCAGCAGGGGAAGGCGGGCGGGCTTGCACAGACAGGTAGGTGGCACTGCGCCTCCCGCGAGCGGTGGGTACGGCCTGGTGCCCCCGCTAGGCGTTAACCGGCCCGCTCCAGGCAGCTGCGCCCTGGGTAGCGCGTCCAGGGCGCCCCAGTCCCCTGCTAGGACACCAGGCGGGGTCCCCAGGGCCCCTGACCCCTCTGGGAGCTTCACATCTCCAGCGTGGGGACACAGGCTCGATCCCACCCGGAACGCAGCGGTAGAGGACTGGGCCGCCCGCTGCTGCCCCCTGGTGGGGGAGGCGGGGCAGCGCGGCTCCGGGGCTGGCGGGAGTCACTGTGGGCGCGGGTGTTAGGGGCCCAGCGGCGCCCCCTGACCCCAAATCCGTGCCAGCAGCTTAACGACATCTTGTCTCAAAACCAAATAAAAACCGGCTGGGGATGCAAAGGCCCACGTGTCAACCCGCATACTCCGCGCACACCCGACACCGCCGGTGAACTGACCCACCCAGGGGGACCTGGGCCCGGCTCCTGCTCCCCACTTAAGTGCACTCCCCTTGGTGGCCTCTTTGGCTTCAGTCGCTGTACGTGGAGAACGCTCTGGATCAAAGGATCCCGCTGCCTCCGCCTCCAGAGTGTGGGGATTACACACAGCCAATTGTCCCCATGTGAATGAGTGTAAAACTTGTATTTGAGTTTGAAGCGTCAATCTAACGGTTCCTTGACTGACTCTGAAGCTGTGAGTCTTCCTTTGGCTGTGAGTTTTCGTCTTCTGTGCATGACTTGTCCATGTCTGAGTAGCCTTTTGTTGCTGCTGTTTGGAGACAGGGTCTCACTCTGTAGCCCAAGCTGGCCTTGAATCCATGGCAATCCTCCTGCCTCAGCCTCTTGAGTGTTGGGATTATAGTTGCATAGGCTTGCAATACTGGATCTTTTATCTATGTGCAGGGACTCTACATAACTGCTCTTTTTTCTTTGTAACTTGTCTCTTCTTCCCTTTTGTTTTTCTTTCTCACTTTTTAGTTATTTCGAAGACAAGGTTTTGCCTTGTAGTTCAGGGTGGCCCTGAACTCACTATGTAGCCCAGGCAAGCCTCAAACTCACAGCAATCCTCCTGCCTCTGCCTCCTAAATTCTGGGATTACAGACATAGCCTGGGTTCCTTTTGTTTTAGAAAAGCACATTTAAGAATTTATTTTTGTTAGTACAAAAATACAGGTTTGCAATACATAATGATTACAGTCATTATGGACAGTTAGCTATTGTATGTAACTTTTTTTTTTTTTGCCAGCATCTGGTTTAAGTCTTTATCGTTAATTATCATAAACACAGCCATAAAACATATAAAACACACAGAACAATGATACAAAATCAAGATATACTTTTAGATACATTTGCCATGGTGCATTACAATCACTTTTTTCTATTTTTACTCTCCTAGTCTCTTTTTTTTTGCACTGAATTTCTTACCTAGAGAAACCATATAATACTTAGGCTGTGTGTGGCCAGTCAGGTTCTTTTATTTTGAGAAATCTTTTTTTTTTTCTTTTTAGTCCCTCTCATATTCTAGATGATCGTTTCTGAGGAGTGGCTGGCAGTATTTTTTCCTTTACTCTGTTTTCCCTTCAGTCTGTCTCCTTTGTTCACAGAAGCTTTTTGATCTGATGTGATCCCCTTGTCGATTCTTCTTTCTGGTATTATTTCTCGTACAACTGAGGCTCTGTTCATAAATAGCTTTGCCTCCATTCGTGTCTTCAAGAGTTTTATTCATTTTGTCTTCCAGCAGGTGAAGTGTTCCCACTTTAATATTAGATCTTTGATCCATGTTTTAGTTTAGTGCGCGGCCAGAGAGATAGGTCCAGGTTCCTCCCTTCGCACGGGGGAGTCGGGTTTCCCAGCACCATTTGTTAGAAGCGCCATTTCCTCTGGTATTTTTGGCTCCTTTGTCAAAGATCCGGTGCCTGAAGATGCCTGGGTTTCTGCTTCCTGTGCTCCTAGTGCACGGGTCTGTGTGTGTGTGCCGTGCGTGTGCTATGTTTATCATGCTGTCTTTATCACTGTAGCTTTGACGTATAACTTGATCTGTGCTCCCTGCCTTCCTTTGTTGCCCCGAATTGCTTTAGCTTCTGCTGGGTCGCTTCTGGTTCTCTATGAATTTTAGGATTGCTTCCACTAATTTCTCATGCTTTGTTAGGTAAATTCCTAAGCAGTTCATTCTTCTTGATGGTATCATAAGAGGTGTTTCTCTCTCAGTGAGCTTATTGTGTAGGGTTTTTTTTTTGGGTACCAGGGATCAAACGCAGGACCTCACACTTGCAAGGCAGGCAAAGTGCTTGCTACTGAGGTAAATCCCTGGCTATCAGTGATTTTATCACGGTATATGGTGATGCCATGGACTTCTGAGAGTTGCCTTTGTATTTTGCTATGCTACTGCATTTGGTGATTAATTCAAGGAGTCTTTGGGTGGAGATTTTCGGTTCCTCTGTGTAGAGGATTGTGTCATATGCAAACAATGATAATTGAACTCTCTCTTTCCTATCCCCTTCCATCTCTCTCCTGCCTAAATGCTCTGGTTAATGTTTTAAGAACTATGTTGAACAGGAGTGATAATAGTGAATATCCTTGGGTTTTTTATTTTTTTATTTACTTTTTTGGAGACAAGGTCTTTCTTTGTAGTTCCAGCTGGACTTGAAATCATGATGATCCTCCTGCTTCAGCCTCCCCAGTGCTGGGATTACAGGTGGGTGCTACCACACATGGCTTGATTAGACTTATTGATTTTTCGTAGGTTGAACCACTCCTGCATCCTTGGGATGAAAGCTACTTGGTCATGGTGTATGATTTTTTTTTGAGGATTTGTTGCATTCTGTTTGCCAGTATCTTACTGAGGATTCTTGTATCTGTATGCTTTAAGTTGATTGGGCTGTACTTCTTTTCTTTGGTTGGGTTCTTTTCTGGTTTTGGAATCAGGTGATGCTTGCCTCCAGGAATCACTTTGAAAGCTGCTGCCTTTTCAATTTTTCTTCCTTTCTTTCTTTTTTAAAAAATTTAGTTTTTAGAAGGCTCACTATTTAGTTCAGGCTGGCCCCAACCTCACAGCAATCCTCCTGCTTCAGCCTTCCAAGGGTTAGGATTAGAGGTATGTGCCATTACACTTTTCAGTTTCATTACAGTCTGAGTATTAGTGTTAAACCTCTAAAGTTCGCAGAGTTTGGTGGTGAAGTCACTGGGACCTGGGCTGTTTTTAGTTGGTAGTGTTTTTTTTTTTTTTGAGACAGGGTCTTGCTTTGTAGTTCAGGCTGGCCCTGAGCTCACTGTGTAGCCCAGGCAAACCTCGAATTCAGCAATCCTCCTGCCTCTGCCTCCCGAGTGCTGGGATTACAGGCGTGAGCCATAGTTGGTAGTGTTTTAAAAATTATTACTTCTTCAGTTTCACTGACTGATAGTAGACTATTCAGGATTTTCGTATTTTCTTGGTTCAGCTTTGGTAGTTCATACATATCTAGGAATCTATCCATTTCTGCCGAATTTTTCACTTTATTAGAGTACAGCTTCTCAAAGTAGTTATCAGTGATCTTCTAGATTTCAGCAGGATCCACTGTGATTTTGTTTTTTTCATTTCTATTGCTTGGATTTGGGTCTTTTCTTTCCTTATTTTGCTCACATTGGCTAAAGCTTTATTTTATTAATTCTTCAAAGAACTAACTCTTGATTAGTTGATTCATTTTACCTTTTTAATCTCAATTGAATTAATTTCTTCTCTGATCACTATAATTTACTTCTTATACTGGCTTTGGGTATGTTCTTCATTTTCCAGGACCTTGAGGTATGCCACCGAGTTATTTATTTGAGCTTCCTTTTCTGTTATGGGCATTTGCAGCTATAGATTTCCCTCTTAGGACTTCTTTCATTGTATCCTGCAGATTCTGGTATGTTTGATTGTAGGAACTAGTTTCGTTCTTATTGTCATCTGTGACCCACTGATTATTCAAGAGAATATTAATTTCCATGTGTTTGGCAGATTCTGTGGTTTGTCAGTCACTTCCGTTTTCATTGCACTATGATACACACAGGAAAATTTAGATTCTTTTGCATTTCCTTAAGGATGCTTTATGGGGTAGTATGTGGTCTATTTTGGAGAAAGTTCCACATGCTGTCGAGAGTGTGTATTTTGCCACTGTTGGATACTCTGTACACATCTATTAAATGTTTAATTTTGTTTTTTGCTTTTGGTGATTTATTTGTGACATTGGAGAATTGAGGACCTCCATTACCACTGTACTGGTGTTCTGTTGGATTTTTCATTACATTATCATTTGGTTTGTGAGGATGGGGCACTGGAATTTGGTACATGTAATTGCCATTTCTTCCCTGTTGAATTGTTCCCGTAACCAATATATAGTGACCTGTGTCTCTCCTGATCAGTTTTGGCTTGAGATCAACTTGTCTGAAATTAGGATAGTTACTCTTAATTTCCCATTCCAAGGAAAATTGTTTTCCATCCTTTGAGTTTCCATCCTGTAAATTTCCTTTTGAATTACATATATTTCTCAAGGAGTGCATATTTTTTTTTTTTTTAAGA
>PVIC010023291.1:0-26947 GCA_004025085.1 Thryonomys swinderianus | reverse complement strand
TGTCATATACTGGTACAAATTCCCCAATGTTATACATGATTTTGAGATGTATATAAATTGTACCAATAAAGAATTCAATTTATAAAAAAAAGAAAAAAGAAAAAAAAGACATACAGGTCCATGGAATATAATAGAGAACACAGAACTAAATCCATGCATATATGTCATACTTATCTTCAACAGTGGTTCAAAAAATTCTACAAAGGGTAAAGAATAGACTTCACAAAATGACACTGGAAAAATTAAATATCCACTTGCAAAGGAATGGAAGATAACAATTATACCATACACAAAAGTAAACAGAATTGATTAAATATTCAACTCTGTTTCTAAAATGTAACCCCCAGAACAAAATAAGAAGGAAATCTTCTTGACATTGATCTTGACAATGATTTATTGAATGTAACAGCAATGGCACAAATAATAAAAGCAAATATAGCTAAATGTGATTGCTTCAAATTAAAAAAAGTTTCTGTACAGGAATGATAACAGTCATTAGAGTTTAAGAGTTGACCCGTACAATAGGAAAATTATTTACAAACCAAATATAGGGTGCTATTGAAAATATATAGGGAACTCAAGTCAGCACAATAGCAAGAAGACAAATAACTTGATCTAAAAATGCGCAAAGAAGCTAAACAAGTATTTCACAAAGGAACACAAACAAATGGCCAGAAGATATATAAAAATGCTCAACATCATCAACCATCAGGGAAGTGTAAAAACCACATGAGATACACGCTTTCTAGTTACAATGGCAATATCAAAAACACAAATGATAAGATGTGTTGGTGAGGGCATGCAGAAAAAGGAACCTGTGTACACTGCTGATGGAATTGGAAAGAAGTATAGCTGTTATGGAAAATAATGTGGAAGTTCCTCAAAAATTTAAAAATAGAGCTAAGTTATGATAGAGAAACCCTAATTCTGTGCATACAGACAAGCATCACTTAATGATGGGGCTGTGCTGATTTGAAATGTATTGCTGATTTCACCATTGTGTGAAAATCATAGAGAGCACTTTGGTAAGCCTGGATGGTAAAAGGATCTCAGTGTGTCTCTTGGTGTAGGCAAACGTGAGCGCAAGTGAGAAAAATGTTGCTTAAATTTTGTTTTACTTTTATGTTGCTATTTAATAATTTAAGTGTACATTTTAGTTATATTTATTTTAAGTGATCTTATGGGGAGATTAAAACTCATTTCTTTAATAAAGAGCAATGTGTCATCTGGAATCAACAGTGTGAAAAATACAGAATATTTGTGAAACAAATATGAAATATACCTCAACACCACAAAAAGATATTTCCTTACCAGTATATGTTATTCTTATCAGCATTCGAGAAGACTTTCTGTGGCTAAAAGTAAAATACATTTCTCTGACACACATATTTTATGGAGTCACTTTACCAAAAATAATTTACAATTATATAAAGCACATAAAAATCAGATCCTTGTGTGACTTATTCAGTCTGAACCTGAGCTCGGACGCATCAAGTGAAGGAGAAGCAGTAACCATAGTACTCATTCAAAAATAGTATTTAAAGAATAATAAGTGACAGGATTAGAATACTTCCTGCAATACTGTATGAGCATTAAATAAATATTGTTTTTCTTGGAATTTCTTGCTCCTCCTAAATCTGTCATCTAGATTTCTTCTTTTTCAATCTAGGAATTATTTGTACCCTATCTAATTTATTTTAAATTTATATCCTTTATTTTAGGCTCTTTATCTTCATATAAACAAAGGACACATACATTTTAGAAACAATCTGTTGGTGCCAAATCCTTCTCTTAATTATGGTTCAATTCTGGCCTTCATTTCTTATCTAAGCTTACATTCATGCACCTCATTATTTCCTCCGTTCACAGCAAAAGATTTACACCAAATACATCCGCCATCTGTACACACTCTGAATTAATCACTCTGGTCTCACTAATTATACCAGTGACTTCCTAAATTGCAAATCAAATGAAGACTTTCCCGATTTTAATTTTGTGACATGTATATCAGTTTCAATGCTGTTTATTATTAGTCTTCCCTTCCACTCTTTCCTCTGAGCTTCTATGATGTGGCTCTTTGTGTTGGCTTGGCATATATTTCTATTTTAATGCTAGCTCTAGCTCACTCAATCATGATTTCTTTTACTTATTCTAAATCTAAAGATTCTAGACATATTTTCTGAGACCTCTGGTTTTTTGCAAGTTGTGTTTTGCAGAAAGGCTTCTAACCAAATGTGTAGTAAGGATGCAAATTAATGTTTCTTCTAGGAAAAAAAAGGCAGAAACTATCAGGCTTTGATGAGGGTGCATAACAACATCTGATCCTAGCAAACTGTATACATGTATCAATTAGCATACCATATTCCATGCATTTGTATAACTAAGCACTATTTCATATAAATAACGTGAATTGTCACGTTGGTGAAAATGTATCCCTTCTCTTACATATTTTATTGAATTGTTTTACTGAGTTTATAACATTTTATATTCTGTATAACAGTACTCTGACATATATAATTTACAAAAGGTTTCTTCAGATTTGGGGATTATCCTCTTAATTATAGATACTGATGGGCAGATTGTTTTTAATTGAATGGAAACTAAGCATAATTTTTATTCATTATAGTTATTGTTTTCTGTGTTTTCACCTAGAAATCTTTGCTTATTTTCATGTCCATGAGGGTTTTATTCTATGTTTGCTTCGTGGATTTTATATGTTTAGTGTTTCAGAGTTGAGTCTAGTATGCATTTATACTAATTTTTTGGCAATTATGAACTAAGGGTTAAGGTTCATTATTTTGTATTTACCAGCATCATTTGGTGAAAAGATTTTCCTTTATCTATTGATATGTGTATGGTTATGTGTGTTTGCTTTAGTCAAGATTCAGTTATCAGTATAAGTAAGGATCTATTTCTTTACTCCTTATCTTATTCCCTTGAAAATTTGCCTATCTGTAGTCCATGACTCTCATAACTTCATATTGTCATAAAGTTAATAAAAATTCTGTAGTGTAGTTATACTTTGCTAACATTACTTCATGTATTCTAAGTAATCTGATACTATATAAATACTAGACTGCAAAATACTAATTTCTAAAAGAAATAGCCTTCTAAGGTTATGCCTATTGAATCCAAACTAAAGTACTAGTGGAGGAAAATGAGGAATTGGACAATATTATTTATTCCAGTCCTATAAGCATGGTGTCTCTATTCACTTATCTAAGTCTCTATTATGTTTTCTCAGTGTTCTGTTGTTTTGTGGCAGAGATCTTCAGGTTTTTAAATTAAATTCATTTACCAGTATTTTAAGTACTTTTGTGGTGTTGATTCAGTGTTTGCTGTTAATATATAAAATATGTTTTTACATTGACCCTGTATATTGTGACCCTGATAAAATGACTTATATTTTATAATGCTTTTTAAATTAATGGATTCCATACCATTTTCTACATAAAAAATTATGTATGTTTTAGTTACTTCATTGCTGGGAGAAAATGGCTGGTACCAAGAAGTTAAAGATACCAAAATGTTTATTCTGAATCACAATCTTGTAGAGGTTTCAGTCTGTATCAGTTAGCTCTAAGGCTAGACAGAGTGGCAGGGGGCATGGCAGAAAAGAAACAGTCTACTGCAAGGCAGGCAAAAACCAGCAGCACCAAGACTCCTTTTCCTTTTGCATTCTCTCCAGGATACAAACTTACCGGTTGGTGTTGCTCACACCCGGAGTGGGTCTTCTACTTTCAACTGATCTGGTCAGCCACACCCAGAACTATGCTAAACCAATCAGTGGGTTAATCTAGTATCACACACTCACGATCCAGCATCTCTTGAACCCCTACCTATTAGCACATATAGGGTTGTAGTCATCTAGAGACAAGCCGTAACATGCAATTTGTGAATAGTTGTATTTTTCTTTTATTTTTGTCCACTACTTATTAACTTACATAATGAACAGAGAGCAGATTGTCTCCTTTCTGAATTAGGAGACAAGTGCACATTTCTTCATTAATTGTCATGTTGGTTGTAGAGTTTTGCTACAGGTACATTTTTTTGTGTGTGTGCATGAATTACATTTCTGTTTCCACACGTAGTTATAAAACATTATAGTATAATGCACATTGTATATCAACATAGAAATTCTGGATTCTAATGTCCCTCTTATTTTAGGCCTAACTGAAAGTTAATTTAAACCACTTGACTGACTCCTAACTCTACTCCTGCCTACATGACATCCCTCAAAATGTCACCCCCAAGATGGTCAGCAACTGAAAGTTCGAGGCTTTTAGCCTTCCTTCCCACTCTTTCATGTTCAGCAACTCAGCCAAACTCCCAGGACCATCCAAGAATGTAGGCAGAACTTCTATGTATGTGTGTATTTGGGAACTTGTCCTTATGTTGCTTACTTCTTTAGCATTTTCCCATCATCCTTCAGCTATTCTAAAACGTCCAAAATTCCTCCTCTTTTTCCTAAAGCCAGTAAAACTAGAAGATTCCCTTTTAGTTTTCAAAACCTCATAAAAACTGAGGAATGTTTTCATTCAAGAAGCCTCATTATCCAGGAAATTCATGCAAAGAATGTCATTTTTCTCCAGTTTTTGTTTAATTTTGACCATTTGGTATTGCAATAAAGTAGTTTTCCACCAGTGTACGAAATATATTTCTGTACATGGGTTATTCTTAAAGAAACTGCTGTATCACTATGTGGAGTACATACAATAGCTAATTTATATATGGTTAATATTTTTCTTTAAAACTGACAGTGTTAATATACTATATATTTCCTATTGAGTTTCCTGCACCTTCTATTATATTAGGCCAAACCATATAAGAATGTATTATGCTATCTGAAAAATTAGATCAAAATCTAATTGAAACATTAAAGTATATATTATATACGTACACACACATACACACATATATTATTATATATGTAAGCATCATCTGTTCCATGTCTAGATAATTACTTTGCATGTTATATATTTATTCAGTAAACAGTCTTAGGTTCAGCTTCTGAAATTGGATGCATGTTATGTGATCAATATTTGATACTGATTTCACTATTGTGAATCCTACCCTATAAGAAGTAAGTGCAACCAGAAAAATATTAGACCCATTTCCAAATATTACTCATTTATTCTTTGTTACATTTTCAGGATTGCTATCAATATTAATGCTCATCTGTTTCAGCTATATCAGATGTTTTGGTCCAGTCTCATTAGAGAATCTATTTTATTTGAAGATAATCATTATTATCCAAATATTCTCTCAGTATGTGCATTATACTGAAAATACTGCATTTCAAATTACCAGTTCTCTTCTGTGGATTCATAATAATAACACTTTTATTTGCAGGTCAAATGCCATTGACTTCAACTCATGAGATTATGAAATGAATTGATTTAGAGTGTGTGCCCAAATGAATGGGAAGATGGTAATAGATCACGCTAAGTCACGCTGTTAAAAAAAAATATCAGAGTGAAGCAGGGTTATATTGTGTTGAATTCCCTTCTATGTTGAGTTTAATATTAGCTCATTAAGTAGAGAATGGATGAGGCTAATCCCTACTGTAATTATACATTCTATCAGGCATATAAAGAGGAATGAGTCTGTGAGTCTGCATTGCCATAAAATTCAGTTTGGAGATAAACAGCACAGCAGACCTAAGTCGTCACTGAGTATCGGTCCATTCATCATGCAGCACAAACCTAAAACAGATGGGACTAGCTCACTGTTGGGTGGATAGTAGATGTCAAGAAACAGATGTAGTTAGCTAGCTTCTCAAGTTTTAGGAAAATCCTCAAATGGCAAATATGATGATGGGCATTTAGATAATAAATATTGGAACTAGAAACCAGTGGTTTTTTTTGGGTTTTTTTTTTTTTTTTTGGCTTTTTTGAGACAGGGTCTCGTGTTGTAGTTCAGGCTGGCCCTGAGCTCACTATGGTGCCCAGGCAAGCCACCGCGAACTCAGCAATCCTCCTGTCTCTGCCTCCCGAGTGCTGGGATTACAGGCGTGAGCCACCACATCCAGCATTGTGGTATGCGGTGTTGATTGTTGGTGGGCGTGTCCCCATGCCCAGCATTCTATGTGGTTACCGGGGATCGAACTCAGGTCCTTGCGCTTGCGAGGCAGGCGCCGGAACCACTGAGCTAATCCTCCGGCCCCCTCATTTTTTAAAAATTTAAAAATTTAAACTTCTGGGAAAAGCAAATAGACACCTAAAGGACCATGTCAGAATATCATGTTCTTCAGCAGTGTTCATTTGAGATTAAACCTTGCATGATTATCCTTGGGTTGTTTACTCTTCAGAATGTGTTTATATTTCTCAAGATATCCAATAGAAATTAAAAGAAATTAAAAACATTCATCTGTTAGATGGCTCAAATTTGTTAACATGTTAGGCTTATCAAGATTTTTAAAGTGATAAAGATACCAACAATTTGGGTTTTGTTCTGCCTTTTATTCTTTTTTAAATTTTATCTTTATTGGTACATTGTATATACACACTTATGTCTTCAAGGGTTTTACCTATTCTACCTTCCAGCAATGTTTCTGTTCTCGTGTCTAGATCTTTCCTCCATTCTGATTTTAGTTAGGGAATGATGGGAAATATGACTGTAGGTTCAACCTTCAGCATGTGGATAGTCAGTTTTTCCAGCACCGTGTGTTAAAGAGGCTGTCTGTCCTCCAGTGAAAGGATTTGCCCCTTTGTCAAAAGCAGCAGAGCTGAGTATACTCCGAGTTATTTCTGTGCATTCTATTCTGTCCCATTGATCCACAAGTCTTTTATTATTGTCAATACTCTCCTGTTTGTATCACTGTAGCTTTGTAGCATAACCTGAAGTCTGGGACTGTTATAACCCTGGCCTTCCCCTTGTTATCCAGAACTGTTTTTGCTATTCTATATATCTTTTAGTTCCACATGAATTTTAGGATTCCATTCTCCAGTTCTGTAATGAAAGTTATTGGTATTCCATGAAGTCTATGTAATAGGTTTGGAAATGTGGCCGTTTTGGCTATATTTGTTCTGCCTATTCAGGAAGACGTAATAGATTTTTGTTTTCTGATACTCCCTTTCATCTCCTTTTTCAGAGTACTAGAGTTTTTACTGTAGAAGTCTTTTCCTTCTGTAGTCATATAAAAGCACTCCATTTCTTCTTGATGCTATCATGAAGGGTGTTGTTTCCCTAATATTCCTCTTAATAGGTTTGTTATTGGGGTACAGGAACATTGCCAATTTTTGAGTTCTGACTTTGTATACTGCTACATTGTTAAATATGCATATTCGTTCAAGGAATCATTTGCTTGAGTTTTTTGAGTCATCTGTGTAGAGGATCACATCATCAGCAAAGTAATTTAATTTTTCCTTCCATTTCTGTATCTCTTGTATTTTTTCCTTTGTTTTATGGTGTACCTAATATTTTGTTGTTGCTGTTTTGTGAGACAGGATTTCACTTTGTAGTTCAGGCTGGTCCTGAGCTCACTATGTAGCCCAGGCCAGCTTCAAACTCACTGCAGTCCTCCTGCCTCTGCCTCCCAAGTGCTGGAATTATAGGTGTGAGCCACTGTGCCCTGCATTGTGGTGTGTGGTACTGATTGCTGGTGGGCATGAGTCACCACACCCGGTATTGTTTGCCAATATTTTATTTAAAATTTATGTATTTTGTTCATGAAAGAGATTTCATCTGTGACCCATTGGTTATTTAAGAGGATGTTACATAATCTCCATATTTTTGCATAGTTCCTATGGTGTCTTTTGTCATTTGTTTCTAATTTCAATTCACTGTGATCCAATAATATCCATGGGATAATTTTAATTCTAATGCATTTACGGAAGCATGCTTTATTGGCTAGAATGTGGTTGACTTTTGGAGAAATCCTACATGCTGCAGAGAAGAATGTGTATTCAGTTATCCTTAGATGGAACACTGTACATATATATTAAGTGATTTTGTTCAAAGTGTTAGTTCAACGCTAACATGTTTTGGGTTTTTTTTTTATTCTGTCAATTTAATCTGTCCTTTTGTGGTGGTGGAGTTACTGAAGTCCCCATTACTACTGTATTGGTTTTTATATGAATTTTCATGTCAATAGTGTTTGTTTTATGCAGGTGTATGTGCTGATACTTGGTGGATATATTTCTATAATTTCCAATAATTACTGTTGAATTGCTCCCTTAACCAATATGCAGTGCCCCTTTTTGTCTCTTCTGCTCAATCTTTGTTAGAAATCCATTTTCTCTGAAATTAGAATAGCAACTCCCGCTTTTTTCTGGGTTCCTACTGCACGGAATATTGTTTTCTACCCTTTGATTTTCAATCTTTGAGTATCTTTTAGAAGTAAGTGTCCTTCTGGTAATAACGTATTATCAAGTTCCTTCTCTATCCATTCTGCAAACCTGTGTGTTTTGATGGGGGAATTGAGACTATTCACACTGAGATAAGAATTACTTATTCCTGTTATGGTATCATTTTATTATTGCTGACTTCCTGGATTATCCCCTTTCTGCCTAGACACTCATCCCACTAGATGCATTTGTTCTTTTGACTTATTGGCATTATTGATTTCATTTTCTCTTTCTATAATATTCTCGAGGAATTTTTCTAATGCTGATTTGATGGTTATGAATTTCTTGAGATGTTCCTTGGCATGGAAATGCCTTATTTCTCCATCAATGTTACAGGAAAGTTTTGGTTTTAAAATGTGCTATTAGCTAAGACTGACTGAACTTAATACTATTAGCCTAGATTACAAAGTATGATACATACATTTTATTATTGCTTTCCCATAGCTTCACATACTTTTTCAACTTCTGATATTTTTACAGCCCTTCAGTTATTTCTGGTAACTTTAAAAATAATGTAACCATCACCATAAACCAATTTGGGAACTTTCTAATCATTCCAGTATACTCCTCACACCTATTTTCTCTTACCCCTCATTATCACCCTAGCAGTATGCAGCTACTAGTCTACTTTCTGGCTTTGTAAATTTGTCTATGCTGAACAACTCATACAAATGCAATATTACAATAGGTGGTCTTCTGCCTCTTTTTTTAACTCACACTATTTTTAAATTTATCTATGTTGTTGCATGTATCAATATATGTGTCCTCTTACTGATGAATAGCATCCTATAATATGGTTATTGTACATTTTGTGTCTATTCACCAATGCATAGACATTTAGATTATTCAAATGTTTATGTGGATGTACACTTACATTTACCTTGGCTAGATGGCCTTTGTGTACAATTATTCAAATATGGTAAAATTAGTATTCTTAATGATAATTATTGCCTTCTATTTAAATTAAATAAAGTTCATCCTAATACGCTGTCCTGTTTTTGTTTGTTTATCTTATAGTTCTACAAAATGAACATAGGGAAATAATGACTAAGTCATTATCGTAAAGTTAATATAAGAGAACTGGATAAAATGAAACTTACACTTCATCTTAGCCAAAAGGCCGAGAACCAATTAAAATGAAACTTAGAAAAACCTTTTAGTTGGAAAAAAGAGTTTGTGTAAGTTCCTGTGGCACCAAAGAGAATGAAGAGAATGAAGATGAATGAGTTAAGGATAATGTGGCTGATGTTTGGGCTGGGAGAAGAGCAGTTTAAGTATAAGCTTGTAAGGTTGTGCCTTGTTTCTAAAATCAGAATCACTGACTGCATTGAAATAGGTGACAAAATCAGATAATCTCATCTACATTGTAAAATAGGAATTCCTCAGAATTTATAGTGAATTCTGGGAGACTTTATAATATAGCTTATTTTTTCACTTGAATGCTCTGTTTGTATGACCTTTGTTATTTTGGTGCACTGAACAGAAAGACAATGTGGTGATTGTTGGTTTGTTATGTGGCCTCTTCTCAAGGAGGGAATATTGTTGGGAATGTAATGAGTAATCCCTAAATACTTGACAATGGATCAATTAGAAAAAATGATTGTGTAAAATCAAATGAATCATGATGAGAAATATGTCAATTTTTATTGTAATTCATAAAATTTGGTGCTCCATGATAAAGACAGTGAATCTGTCTTGGCATGCTTCACTGTATAAAAATTGTCCTCTCGAGAAACTCAACTGATGAACATGAACCAATAATTGTACCAATATAAAAATTGTAACTATAAAAAATAATTGTAACTATATAAAAATTTTTTGATATTATTAGCTACCAGTTATTTAATGCCAAATATGCTTGCAACTCAGACTTATTTACAGAGCTTTGTTCTCAAAACAATGCCACACAGTAGTCATTGTAACCATATTTATAAGACAAAAAATAAAACACAGTACAGTTCAGAAAGATGAAGTACCTTGCCCAAATCTCACAGGTAATAAATAATGGAACGGGCTTTCCATTTATGTTCTGTGTGTAACCACAGGGAGTGTGCTTGCGGTATCTGCTGTTCTACCTCCTAAGCACTTTGCAAAGCAAGAGTTATATAATTCAAAACCATTTCTATGGCAAATGCAATCTATGATGTAGAGGCTTATAAAACAGCATCTTGGAAGTCTGGCTTCCATCCCACTTCTGTCTGTCAAAATATCTACTCTCAATGAAGTAATTCATACAGAGAGAATGTAGTAACCTGATATATCATTAATAAGTTAATGGACCTTTGGAAGTCACCAGTTTTCCCCCTTTGGCCTTTCAGTTTGATAAGACCAAGTATTTAATGAGCAATTTGACATATATCTAAGATTTATCTTAGCATCGTAAATTGGTTAGTGATGAGTACAATGAAAGGCAAATGATTTTCAAGTGAAAAAAGATAGAAGGACTCAAGGTAAGGAAATATACCATGTTGTATCCTATATGTAAAAGAAAGTAATTGAGTATTTCATTCATCTTAATAATTCTATTGACTATATAAAAATTTAGATTGTCATTATAATCACAAGTTACCATGCTTTCTCTCAACTTGCTAATATTCCTAGAATATGGTATTTCTTGCTGAACCTGTAGGCTAATGTAATGTAATGTAATGTAATTTTTCACAGATTTGTTAGTGGACATTTGAAGCTGCAAACAGTAAAACTTGTAGAGACCTGTCACCTAATGCTATCCAGGGTCATAAATCAAACAATGATCCTAATCAAAAAAGAAATTTGTGGCCTTTGCTTCCTTTATGTTTATTAAAAGGAATCCAAAGAGTGCTTGAAGTGCAATTTCATTTCTAAATTGTATATTAGATGCTGCCAATGGACTTCGCTGTAAATGGCAAGCATGGTACCTACACAACAGAGAAACACTAACAGAGTGCACTTCAGCGGTGTCAGTGAGTGTTCTCTTTTGACAGTAAATAATGACAGATGGCTACCTTCTTAATAACAGTTGCCAACTAAAATAGTCTGACACTTAAAAAGTGCACTTCCCCAATGACATACATGCATGCTCTTTTCTGAAAATTATTTGGAGATTGTCCTTTATAAAGTAACACTTTTAATGTGTGTGCTGTATGAGAATTTTCAAAAGCAGTGTTTCAGTGTAACCTCACAGACATGAGCCACACATATGAATTATTTCAATACCAATGTCTTTTCCTTACAATGATATCAAGGCATATGATAAGTGGGAGGGAGTAGTAGATGGAATCTTGCACGGTCCCACCTCATCCCATCGGAAAAGTGAATCATCCTTTTGTTAAGTGTATCAAGACACTATATACCACCTGCCTTTCAGTCACTTCCCACTCATCTTGGTTATTGAGTGGACTGTCATAGTATCACAGTGCTTATGTTCAAGTATCATTTTATTACTTAATTATGGTGCTCAAACCCAAGAAAAAAATTTATCCATTCTATTCTACATATTTTATAATTGTTCTCATTAATTGCCACTTATCATTAATCTTTTTTTTTCTTTTCCTTTTTTTTTTTTTTTTGAGACAGGGTCTCGCTTTGTAGTTCAGGCTGGCCCTCAGCTCACTATGTAGCCCAGGCAAGCCTCGAACTCAGCAATCCTGTCTCTGCTTCCCAAGTGCTGGGATGACAGGCATGAGCCACCATGCCTGGCACTGTGGTATGTGGTATTGATTGCTGGTGGGCATGAGTCACCATGCCCAGCATTTTATGTGGTCACCGGGATCGAGCTCAGGGCCTTGTGCTTGCGAGGCAGGCGCCAGAATCACTGAGCTAAATCTCCGGCCCATCATTAATCTTTTATGGTGCTTAATTCTTAAACATTATTATAAGTATGTATAGATAGGAAAGAATATATTATATTCAGAGCTTAGTACATTTCGTAGTTTTAAGCATCCATCAGGGGTCTTGGAATGGAACCTCCATAAGCAGAAGGGCTATTGAAGTTGTCATATCTCCCTAATCTTTTCTTGGCTGGTAAAGTTAGCTGTTTACTTTTGTTTAAATTATAAGATGATTTTTGTTAATGGGATGTAGATTCATTGTTATTGTAAATAACTAAATAAATATATTTGTTTTTATCACTATCATTTCCATATGAGAAATGTTAATAAGCTGACATAGGCAAAAGCTTAGTGTCCTCAATAGCTTAAAAGAGTAGACAGTTTTGAGGCCAAAATATTTCAGAACCACTTTCCTGGAATATTGCAGATAATACAACGGAAAGAACCTGATATCTGGGTCAGTTTTCTGCCAGTTATGAGGGTCCTTCAGGGAGTCGTGCACTTAAGCCTGAATGTGTGCACCTTCTTTGCTAAAGCCACTTACTTTGTAGCCCTAATAATTCATTTCTCATCCTACAAACACTAACCATCCAATGCAGTCAATGTCAGTTTTAAGTACCTGCTTTAAGCAAGGCACTGAACTAAGTAAGGATGCCACAAGAAGAGAAAAAGGAATAGACTTGTTTCTTTCCATCAGTGAGTGCAGAGAAAGGGAACTACTCTACTGTTTAAATTGCTATGAAATTGAGAAGAAATTATGTCTGAGACATGAGCTGGAAGACAGTATACTAGAAGTGAAGTATTGTAACATAGTGAGAGGACATTTTAGGAAACAAGAGCTGTATGTATCAAAGACTAGAGGGAGAAAAAAGCATGTCTGAGGAGTTGTAATAACTACTGTAATTGGGAATACTGGCAAAAGTTGGGTTTGGAAGGGTAAGCACTGTACACATAGAGAATGATAAAATATGCTTACTAAAGGATCAAAGGCTTATTACTATGGAAAAAAAGTTAGTCACTAAAATATCTTGAACCACTAAAATATCTTAAACAGGCCACCAGCACTATCCAACTTTATTAAAAACTTTCTTATTCCAAATAATGAAAAATGGAGAAGACCAGATGGAGGAAGATTAAAGTCCACCCCAGTAATTCATTTGAATAAGCATTATCTGCAGATAGAAGTTTTTAATTTCCAATGAAAATGGTAATTAGTGAGCAGATTCATGTAAAACTTGAAATGTTAAATTAACAGTTCATTAAGTAAGGAGGGCAAATCAAGATGGAAATCAAAGAAGCCTTTCAGAGATTTGCCTTGAGCAACTAATTGGATGGTGTTACCACTCACTGAAAGAGAAACAAAGAATCAAGGGGCAGGTTTCCAGAGTATGTATTTTGAGCACAAAGAGGTTCATGGGCTAGGAGACAAGGAAACAAAGACATGGGAAAGGAAGTAAATACGCAAGACTGGACGATAAGTGAGGTAGGACTGGAGATATAATGCGGTGCTGTCAGTCTAATAATAGAAACGAAAGACCCAGGAGTAAGCAAGATTGACCAGATGAGCTGGAAAAGACAGCAAAGGCCTAGAAGAGAGCCTAGAAATTGTGGCTATGCTACAGATGGACTCAAACTATTTGTCTTCCATAGGTATTATTCTCCTTCTCCTTCTCCTTCTCCTTCTCCTCCTTCTTCGTCTTCGTCTTCGTCTTAGTCTTCTTCTTCTCCTCCTCCTCCTCTTTTCTTCTCCTCCTCCTCCTTTTTCTTCTTTTCATCTTCTTCCTCTCTCTTCTTTTTCTTTTCCTTCATAGTATTTATTGTGATTTTAGTAAAGTCAAATTCCCTTTGTAGAACATAAAAAGTGTGGCAAAAAGAAGTTTGTCAACCTCTTCAGTGCTTTTGTACATCATAGATTCTAGTTCCTGGAAAAATAAGGCATTGTTAAAACCTTAAAGTTTTCAATAAAAGTTGTTATAGATATGAGGAGAGTGATACAAGAAGAGGAAAAGAAGAAAAAATGAAAGAAGGAAAGAAAGAAGGATTTTGAGGTAAAGCACAGATGTAGGAGAAATTTTAAAGTGTCACATCAAGGAAGACAATAAAATACTTTGAAGAATTATGTAGTCAACAATATAAAAAAGCTTCCAATGTATATTTGTTTTATGGTTGTGTAATTATATTTTATGTAGTACAGAAAATATAACATACCCTCTATAAATATTATGAATGGCAGGAATTTAGAAAGTATATATTAATTTTGTGATAATAATTTCTTACAATGTATATATTCCTTGGTAATCTTCATGATAGATATCTAAAATACATATAAAATTGTTTATGAATCAGTAATGTATTGATGTATAAACAAATGCAAAGCATTAGCAATAAAGTATCCTGGATGTATTTTTGGCTAAAGTGCATTTTCTGGATATTTGCTATTTTATTTTTCTTAGCTATTGTGCCCCAAGGATTATTTGCCTCCCATCTTATGTAGTCTTAATACAACTGTAACTCTCTGCTTCTTTTCAGCCACAAAATAGATGCATGAGCTTAATCAAATCTACTCTTTTCTGGGACTGAATCCCACCCCCCTCCAAAATACAAAATCTAGTTGTGTCTTTGATGGGACTGTGAATTATTTCTTGCTCTTTTGTCTTCCAGAACATCCCTCATTTCTGCCTCTTCCCTGCCATCTTTTCCAGTAGATCTTTTTGTACTATAACAGCCCCAAACTCCATACCTTTTAATTGTTTTGCTTATACTACTCAGAATTCTTCTCAGGATTGTGACTGGGGGTGACAGCCTAACCCCCAGTCTTTTTTTTTTTTTTTTGAGATGGCCATAAGAAATTTCTCCAATACTACAATAAATATTGCAACTGGGAAAACTCTTGAAAAGCATTGATAAATTTATGCTAGAAAGTTCTCTAATTATAGAATACGAGACTGTATGTTTAATGATACATCTCTCAATTAAAAAATAAAGTTGCAAGAAAACGTTTCCTCTCAAAATATTTCCTCTGAAATTTGCATTGGATATGACTGTTAGTACACTGTAGAAATTTGGCAGTATGCAGAATAATCCGTCTTACATCAGAGTTCCTAATTTCTTCTGAGATCAGACAAGATTGGGCACATTCAGGGTGGTATGGCTGGAGACCAGAGTTCTTAATTTCTTATTGGAATTATTTTAGAGTAAATATGGATTTATGCATTACAGCCAAGCTCTTTTCAGCAGACAGAACTCTACAAATTAATATTAGCTGAAAGTATAGTCATTCATGTGTCAGAACTTAGTAAAATTAACCTTTGGGAGCACATAGTCATTTTAGTTAAGTATTATTAATGAAATTGATGTAATTATTGAGGGAACTGACCTGAAATGCTCAACACACACACACACACACACACACACACACACACTGCTACATAGAGCATTTCAGAACTGAATACTGTGTACATACTGTGGTCCTTTTTAGTTTTGAGTACAGAAACAGAATATTTAGTACAAACTATTGGAAAGTATTTCTAAAATTTCAGCAGCAAGATTCTTGGGTTCCTTCACAAATCTGTCATTAAAAATTAAAAGGATTTTTAGAAAATATCATTCAACTTTTTTGAATATATTTGTGAAATATGGGAGTGGAAAGGAGAGTGGTTTCACTGTCTATAAGTAAGTCCCTTTATCTGTATTATTCTACAACATTTCAAAAAATTATTTCTGTAGCATCAATTTATACTTGGAAGTTACACTTAGCTTCCTCTCAAAGGGAATTTCAAGGAAAGTTTAGTTATTTCTACACAAATGAGATTTTATGGAAAAGGACAGGAATATATCAAACTGTCATAAATTGTCTACACAAATACTCATTTGCTTATGTAAACCATCATCCTACCAACATGACATATTACTTCTTTCTCTGTTACAGTGTAGTTTTTAAACTATTTTCTCAATGTTCTGTTTTATTTATTTATTTATTTATTTATTTATTTATTTATTTATTTATTTATTTATTGCTTTTGAGACAGAGTCTCGCTTTGTAGTTCAGTCTGGCCCTGAGCTCACTATGGTGCCCAGGAAAGCCACCGCGAACTCAGCAATCCTCCTGTCCCTGTCTCCCAAGTGCTGGGATTACAGGCATGAGCCACCACGTCCGGCATTGTGGTATGTGGTGTTGATTGTTGGTGGGCGTGTCTTCACGCCCAGCATTATATGTGGTAACCGGGGATCGAACTCAGGACCTTGCGCTTGCGAGGCAGGCACTGGAACCACTGAGCCAAATCTCCGGCCCCTTAAGATGATTTTATTCTAATAATAGTATTGAATACATTTATTTTCATGATCAATCAATTTATTTGAAAATCAGATCCTACCACAAGATACTTTTATCTCCAAGTGTCTAGTTGTAAATCATGAAAATGTCTGAATAAAAGCTCCCATGAGTGTTACACAAAATGAATCCATGAAGTATGTTTTGGAATGACTAATTTTAACCTTTTTCCAGGTATTTGTTAATTTGGAAAAGCAGGAGTGAGACTTTAGCATGAAATATTTCTCAAAGAACCCAATTTCTGTGAATTACATATATTGGACGAAATGAAGTGAAATATTTAAATGAAGACATTTGCATGTACCTGAATTCTCTTCACCATATGGACTTAATAGATTGCTATTGTGTTAATGAGTAGTAGGTTGAAAAAATGATTACTATGTTGGGAAAATAATTATTAGATTTATCAAATAGTAACTTTGAAAAATCTAACTTCATAAAACTTAGCTTCCAATGTAAATGAAATGAACATAGAATCCATTGATTTTTCTCATTAGTAGTTAAGCAACAATCTTTCAGACTTATTTTCCTGTAATATACTGCAATAATGGCAGAAAACTGCCCTGTGTTACAAAGTTTTTAAAGTAGAATTTTAAATGGTATATAATATGGCACTAAAGCATTTTAAATAATTTGGTTTCAGAAGCCCCATAATAAAAGCAAAGTAAGCTTAATTAATGATATAAATATATTAACCATCTTAAATCCAGAATTAAAGTTAGCCCATAATTATTCTGAAATATGCACAAAATATATTTTATAAAATGACTACAATCAATCACCAGGTGTCTATTTGCCTGTAAGGATGAGACACATTCTAACATTTAACCATCTGTCAGTCAACATTATTTATTGAATACCTGCTGTGTGTGGAATAGTTAACCTTAAAACAAATCAATCATGCAAAAGTCAAGATTTTAATATTGAGAAGAACCAAATGGAAGCAATTACCTCAATTTCTGACCAACTGTTTAATGGAAAGTTCCTTCACCATTTTATGTTTCTTTTGTAGACTCTTGGATTGTATTATTTGCCTATACTATGAAACTAGTAAATCAGGTTTTTAATTAGAAAGTTGAAATACATAGTCAGCACCTTTCATGTAGCTAGATTCATCCCACTAATTCCATGTAAAAAATTCAGTAAAGGGCCGGAGGGTTAGCTCAGTGGTTCCGCTGCCTGCCTCGCAAGCGCAAGGTCCTGAGTTTGATCCCCGGTAACCACATACAATGTTGGGTGTGGAGACACGCCCACCAACAATCAACACCGCATACCACAATGTCGGACGTGGTGGTTCACGCCTGTAATCCCAGCACTCGGGAGGCAGAGACAGGAGGATTGCTGAGTTCGCGGCGGCTTGCCTGGGCACCATAGTGAGCTCAGGGCCAGCCTGAACTACAAAGCGAGACCCTGTCTCAAAAAGCAAAAAAAAAAAAAAAAAAAAAATCAGTAAAAATTCCAATATAGCGGAATAAGCCAATATTTAAAGGATTAACACTGACCTAGTATTACTACATAAGAAGTACAAACATTGTGTACTGTAAACATGCACTAATAAAATTAAATAAATTTTAAAATAGTAGTGATGTAATTTCAGTTTATTGTTTTAAATCATATTTTTAATTGACTTCTTTATTGGTACATTTTCTATACAGTTCACAATCACACTCAACATTGGGGAACTTGTACCAATATATGACAGAAGTTAATTCTCATTTTTACCCATATCCTTACCCACCCACAACCTCCACCCTTTATGTGCATGCTATTTACTTTCATATTCTTTCCCTTCATTACATTCCCCCACCACATTCCCTTTGAATATTTCCTATTTTACAAAATCTATCATACATTCTAGATCATATTATTAGAGTGTTCTCAATGAAAATTAAAAGAAATCTTTTTTTGGTCATTTTATCAAAATGCAAATGTGTTTCTAGCAGTATCTATTAATATCTTTTGTACATATTCGACACCTAATACATTTTAGAACTCTCTTATTTATTTTACTACTATTCCAAGTTTGAAGTACAACAAAATAACAATATTAGAGAATTGTACAACATGTACTGTTGGATTGTAAGCAGTTTCACTCCAGAAAGGGCACTTAAAGTCTGGAAATAGAAAAAAGTCAATTAAGTTATTTTAGTTTAAACTAGGAAAAAAGTAAAGAAGAAAGAACAGGAAAGAGGGAGGGAGGGAGGGAAAGAGGGATAAAGAAAAAGGGAGGGAAGGAGGGAGGGAGAAAGAGAGGAAAGGAGGAAAGAAAAAAAAGGATAAGCTAAAAACACATCTGACGAGTTCTAGAAGTGCCCTACAGGAGTACTGTTAAAATTGTTGTATAACAGAGTAATACAATTGTGTCCTATACTGGTATAAATTCTAAATACTGTGTGTGATTTTGATGTGTATATATAATGTACCAATAAAGATTCAAATTCTAAAAAATTATTGTATAAAAGAAATAATTTTCCATCATATTTTAAATTTATTAACCTTTAAAATAAAATAGCTTCCTGGAATTATAACATAATTTTTGTACCAAAATTAAATATAACCAGGCAGAAAGACAATATCTATGAATATAAAAAGTAAGATTTTTTCCAAAAAATTATTATATATGTTATGAAGTCCTCTGTAGATATAAAAATCCCAGGTAAAATTGAGTACCCAATCAACACCTAAAAAATCCTTACAGTATCATTGTAGGACATAAAACAATTTACATCTTCAACTGAAAAATTAAGAGATAAAACAAATAAAAATACATATAAAACATTAATGGATAAGTAAATGAATAAATTTAAATTGAGATGTCAAAACAAAATGTAGAACAGGTGAAATGAAAAGTCTTTTTATTTTCTGTGGAATCAAATTCTATTTATTTAAAATAGCTGATATATGTATGGAGTGTTTCTAATAGCCACAAAGTAAAAATTTATAAGAGGATAAAATTAAAATATACTGCTAGAAAAAAGTCACTTAAGAAGAAAGTTAGTAAAAAAGAAAAAATATTCTATAAAACACCTAGAAGTTGAGCAAAGTGGCAGAAGGACAGTCTTAACTACTAACTATCTTGAATATATGTGGATTAAAATTTCAGATTAAGAGTTCCAGGCGTGGTGGCTCATGCCTGTAATCCCAGCTCTCTGGAGGTAGAGACAGGAGGATTGCTGAGTTTGAGGCTTGCCTGGGCTACATAGTGAGCTCAGGGCCAGCCTGAACTACAAAGTGAGACCCTGTCCCCCCAAAAGATATTCAGATTAAGGGCTGGGGATTTAGTTCAAGTGGTACTGCACCAATCATGGACACACAAAGACCTGAGTTCAATCCCTGGTACCACAGGAAAAAAAAAAAGATAATATTTTCAGATTACAAGCTACAGAATGACACAATGACTTAAAAGCAAGAACCAACTATATGCTGCCTGCAAGAAACTCACTTCACAAGTCAGGACATGCAAAGTAAATGGCTGGTACAAAATACTCTATTCAAATAGAAACCCAAAGATTGCAAGAATAGCTATATTTGAATTCTATACCACATAAGGCAGACTACAAGTAAAAAAAGTAGTAGTATACAAGGCCATAATATAAGATACAGAATTCAGTAACCAATAAAACATAACAATTATATTTATGCCCAAAATCAGAGCAACTGGACTTCAGCACTCTGCTTTGATCACTAAACAGATCATTTAAACAGAAAATCAATGTAGAAACCATAAGAGATTGGGACAAGTAAAGGCAAGAGACCACTGAGAACAACTTGGCACATAGAAACATTTCCTTAAACTAGAGGGAGATGGAACAAGGCTGATCAATATGCCCAATGTTACAGTTAGATAAAAGGAATAAGTTCTGATGTTGTGTAGCACAGTAGGGTGTAGATAATTAACAATAATAAATTGTATATCTCAAAATAATTTTGAAAGAGGACTTTGTACTCATAAAGACATGATAAAACTTTTATATAGTTGGCATGTTGATTATTCTGAGTTGATATCACATATTCAAATAAATCAAATTATCACATGGTAGCTCATATGTATAAATAGTTTCAATCAAGATATAAATCATGTTCTCATTTCTTATTTACAGTTATAAAAATTATACTTTAGGAAATATTTTATAGTTAAATTTACAAAAGATAATTTTCAAATATAAGCTCATTTGAAATTTTGATAGACAAATTTGTATTTACTACATAGATCAATATTATTGTTTACTGACCTATTACTATTATTATTACAGAATGTTTGTCATAGTTTTCTCTACATATGAAATGGCAATTGAAACTAAACATGAATCAATACATCATAATTTCACTTTAAGAAAATAATACATTTTATGTTATTCCTAGGGTGTATTATGCCTAGAAAAATTAAATCTATATTGGTGAAGACATTCAAAATGGAATATGTCCATTTTGGTGTGCCCTTTAAAAGTCAAGGATGGCCGAGCATGTTGGTGCAGGCCTGTAATCTCAGCTGCCAGGAGGCTGAGGCAGGAGGATCACCGTGAATTTTAGGATCATTTTCTCTGTTTCTGTGAGGTATACTGTCAGTATTTTGACTGACATTGCTTTAAATCTAAATAATGGTTTTGGAAGTTTGGACATTTTCTTTATATGTGTTCTTCCTATCCAAAGTGAATGGATATTTTTTCATTATGTGATATCTTATTTGATGTCTTTTTCTCAGAGTACCGTAGTTTTCAGTGCAAAGTTCTTTTACTTCTTTCATTAGATTAATTCCTAAGATTTCATTTTTCTTGATGCTATTGTGAAAGGTGTTGTTTCCTTAAGCTCTCTCAGTGAGTTTGTTATTTGTGTACAGAAACATTATTGATTTTTGAGTGTTAACTTTGTATTCAGTTATGCCATTGCATTTGGTTGTTAAAATCTAGGAATCTTTTGGGAGAGTTTTTGGGGTCTTCTACATAGAATATCATGTCATCTTCAAACAATGACAACTTAACTTCTTGTGTTTCTATTACTATTCCTCTTACAGGAGGCCTTTGATTTATGAACTCAATCAGTTTTCATGGGTTCTCAAATTGTAAGTGTATGTGTTCCTGGGTATACAGTATAACAAAAGGCAGATGAATCTTCTCTTGACCTAATTATCCCAAGTTATTAGTATGAAATGTCTATTATAAATTGAATGCCCACTGTAATTCTTACTTCTATGTAATTATTATGGCTAACGTTTCTAGAACTGTGCTTAATACAAGTGGTCATAGTGGGCACCCTTGTCTTGTGCAGAGTGAATGCTTTCATTTTTTGACCATTTTGTATGTTGTCTGTTCACTCATTTTAGGTGGCTTTTATCAGACTGAGACAAAGACTTTCTGTTCCAGTTTTCTGTAGAGTTTTTGTCATGAATGGTTGTTAGGCTTTGTCAAATGCCTTTTTTCTGGCTATAGAGATGATCTTGTGATTTCTGTCCTTGGTTCTCTTCAGGTGGTATATTACATTTATTGATTTGTGTACACTGACCCATCCTTGCATCCTTGGGATGAATCCAACTTGATCATGATATATAATCTTCTTTATGATTTGATGCACTGTGTTTCTGGTTTTTTTGAGAATTTTTTTTGTCTAAATTCATTAAAGAGATTGGCTTTCACTTCTCTTTCTTCGGTTGGATCCTTCTCAGATTTTGGTATCAGGGTAATTCCTAGTTCCTGGAATGAATTTGACAGCATCATTCCCCTTTTAAATTTATTGAAAAGTTTCAGAAGGAAGGGGCATCAAGGTGTTGTTAAATTTCTTGTATGATTGAAGAGTGAATCCATGACAACTTGGGCTTCTTTGTTCACAGGCTTCTAATTACTTCTTCAATTTTGTTGACTAAATTTTACTTAATGTTACTTAAAATTTTTAATTTTTTATTCAGTTTTGGTAATAAATAAACATCAAGGAATTTTTCCATTCTTATGTGTTTTCCATCTTTTTAGAGTACAAGTTCTTAAAGTAGGTATTGATCATCTTCTAGATTTCTGCAGAATCCATTGTTTTTTCAACTTTTCATTCCAAATTGCACGAATTTGTCTTTTATTTCCTGTTGGCTTTTTTGATAAGTTTGGCTAAGAGTTTGTCTATTATATTTAATATTTCAAGAAACTGTCTTTCAATACATTACCTCTTTGTGTGATTAATCTCAGCTGAATTAAATTCTGCTTTGATCTTCACAATTTTTCTCCCTCACATGTACTTTGGGTTTAATTCACTTCTTTTTCTATAAGTTTGAGGTTTAAAATTAGTTTACTTATTTGAGCTTTCTTTGTTTTTGTGATGTGGGAATTCACTGCTATAAATTTCCCTCTTAGGATTGCTTTCATTGTATCCTAGAAATTCTGGGATGTTGTGTTTGCATTATTGCTTAATTGGAGAAACTTTCTAATTTCCTCTTATATTTCATATGGACACATATGTTGTTTAGGGGAGTATTAGTTAATGTCCATGTGTTTATGTATTTTTTCGGTTCTTTTCTGTTGATTTTTATTTTATTGCACTATGATCTCATAATATGCATCAGATAAAATCATTTGCATTTATGTAAGTATATTTTATGGTTTAACATGTGGTCTATTTTGGAGTGTGTCTTTTGTGATATTGAAAAGATTGTGGGGCCGGAGATTTAGCTCAGTGGTTCTGGCGCCTGCCTCACAAGCGCAAGGCCCTGAGTTTGATCCCAGTAACCACATGCAATGCTGGGTGTGGTGACTCACGCCCAGCAACAGTCAACGCCGCATACCACAATGCCGGACGTGGTGGTTCACGCCTGTAATCCCAGCACTCAGGAGGCAGAGACAGGAGGATTGCTGAGTTCGTGGTGCCTTGCCTGGGCTACATAGTGAGCTGAGGGCCAGCCTGAACTACAAAGCGAGACCCTGTCTCAAAAAAGAAAAAAAAAAAGATTGTGTATTCTGTTGTGGGGTACAACACTATAGATATCTGCTAAGTCCATTTGTTCAAAGGTTTGGTTCAGCTTTGATATTTCTTTGTTGATTTTATTTTTGTCTAGTTGATCTACCTGTGACAGTGTGGTATTGAGGTCCTTCATTACAATTATATTAGTGTGTATCTAATTTTACTATTCAATTTTTCATGTCTATTAATTCTGTGTTAAATAATTGAAAGGAGTGGTATTTCGTGCACATATATTTATGATTTTATTTCTTCCTTTTTATTATTTGCTTAACAAGTATATTGTGAGTTTCTCTCTCTCCTGATCAGTAGGGGCTTGAAATCTACTTTGCTTGCAAACAGAATAACTACCCCTTCTTTTTCAGGTTTCTATCCCAAGAATATTGTCTTCTATTCCTTAATTTTAAGTCTATGAATTTCTTTTTGAATTGTTTCTTGTATGCAGAGTATTGCTCAATCTTGTTTCTAAATCTATTTTGCTTATCTGTTTCTTCTCATTGGTGAATTGCGACCACGTACATTGATGCATAGAACTGGTATGTACTTATCATTGTCATTTTTTTCCTGTTGTTGGTTACCTTTATTTCCCATCTGTTTAATTGCTTGCTTGGCCTGGTGGATTCACTCATTCTACTGGAATTCATGGAACTGTTGGCTTTACTGTCTTTTTCTGGACTATCTTTCAGAATATTTTGGAGTGCTGATTTTGTGGCCATGAATATTTTCAGGCTTTCTTTGTCATGGAAGTAGCTTATTTCTTCACTGATGTTGAAGTATAATTTTACAGGGTACATCCATCTGCGTTGGAGATTTCTTTCTTTTAGGGCTTAAAATACCCAACTCCATGCTCTCCTAACTTAAGGATTTGGATGAAGAAGTCTGCTGTGACTCTGATGGGCTTTGTAGGTGATTTGTTTGTTTTCTATAGTAGGTTTTATTATTCTGTTCTTCTATTGAATTTCTGGGATCTTGATTGTCATACACTTCAGTGCAGTCATTTTTAGATTATATCTAATTGGATTCTGTATGCCCACTTATCTGTACCTAAATTCTTTTTCTATGTTTGATAAATTTTGTGTTATTCTTCAAGCAGATTTTTTATGTTCTTTGTGCTGTCTTCTGATTTTTCATTGATTCTGTCAATTATATGTTGTTCTCTTCATCATCTAAATTCTGTTTGATGGATTTTTATAATTTCTTGGTATTTTCAAGTATCTTTCATTTGATGATTGCTAATCATACTGTTTTCTATATCTGATATTTTACCTTCGTATTGGTTGATCATGCTGTAGAGACTTTCAATAGATTGTTTTAATCTCTTGCATATCTGTTTGAATTTATTTCATGGAACTCAGCTATTCCCTGTGTTGAGCATTTGTGATTTCTATCACTTTCCTGAGGCCCTCTATTTTTGTATCAATCTACTCTAGATTCATTGATCATGTCCTTTATTAGTCATTATCTCGTTATCCATGAAATTATTTCTGATTTATTTTTTCTGTATCCTCATTTATCTGATACTTCTACTGCAATCATATCAGAAAGTTGAGCTGAATGAGTTTTTATTTCTTCCACCTCTTTGTTCCCTGGATTTGCTTTGGGTAAGTTAGAGGTCTGGGGAATGCATCTTGGTTCCACATCTTCTCATTTTCTATTTTTTAAAATTTATTTTCTGAATTGATGCTTGTAAATTGTTGTAGATATGTTTATTACTAGTATTAAAACCTCCTTAGGAAATAACTACTTATTCTGGAAGTATTCTACGTGTAGTTGGCTTTTGAGCCTGTCCCAAGATCCTGCCTCTTCAATTTACTAGGGATGAGATGTTGCTGCTTATTTTGGCCAATAGCCAGTTCTTTAGTACTGGCCTGTGGTATTGTTTATGATGCCCAGAATATCTCAGTATTGATACAGAAAAAACAACTGATCCCACTATCCATGTCACCTTGGCTAAAGTAGTAAAATGAGTAATAAACAATAGCATCAAGTACACTCTAGAAAATTATAAACTTTGATAACTGTCAATTTGCACCTTAAATTATGGAGAACTACATAGTCATGTAACAAAATATAAAGCAAATATGAAAGTTAAATACAGAAAGTGTGTGGGAAGCAGCACAGTGTGGAGTAGTTGGACCAGGCATTTATGCCTAAGGGTTTTGGAGAAAACTCCCAAGTCAGGGGTCTGCACTTTACCATGCTGCCCCAAATAGACCAGAGGACCTACTCTAACAAGGAACTGCCCTGGGTTATCACCAGAAAATATGCCGTGGCCCTGGGAAAATTCCCCTATTCCTGTGCTGGGCCCTTTTCCATCTCTTTCTGTTTATTCCCCATTCAATGTAATAGGAACACAAGCCTTTAACCTTTAGAAATGTAGTTGATAGTTAAGCATGAGAAGCAACCTAAAAGGAATCATGGAGTGAAGAGACCTCTCTGGATGACGCTTGTAGACAGCAGACAAGTGAGTCAAATACAGTTGTGTATTCTCAGTTCTCTTTTGTTAAGTTCCTGATTTTGAAATTTAGATATTAATCAAACTGTCTCCTGATCTTTAACTTGTGCCCCCAAATCTTATAATGTATAACCACATCACCGGATTCTGTACACGTAAAAAACTATAAAGCATTATAAAAAGGGACTGAAATGTTTAAGTCTCGTATGCATTGTGAGTTTAGTGTTGTGCATGGTGAAAGAGATAGGTCTAGCTTTAGCTTTTGGCAGGTTAAAGCCCAGTTTTTCCAGCAACATTTGTTAAAGAGGCTGTCTTTCTTCCATTGGGGATGTTTGGCTCCTTTGTCAAAGATAAGGTGGCTTAGTGTATCCGGGGTTGTGTCTGAATCTTCTAATGTATTCCACTAGTCCTCGGGTCTGTTACTTTGCCATTACCATGCAGTTTTTATCACAGAGGATTTATAGTAGAGTTTTAAATTGGGGATTTTAATACCCCTTGCCATGTCGTGGTTGCTTAGAATTGCTTTTGCTATTCTAGGTTTCTTGTGTTTCCAGATGAATTTTTGTATTATTTTCTCTAGCTCTGTGAAGTATACCTTTGGAATTTCAATTGGAATTGCATTGAATCTGTATAGTAGTTGTGGGAGTATAGCCATTTTGACGATGTTGGTTCTCCCTACCCAGGAACAAGGGATATCTTTCCACTTTCTGGTTTCCTTTTCTATCTTAGTTTTCAGAGTCCTATAGTTTTCAGAGTAGAGGTACACCCTTGTTCATAGCAGCTCAGTTTGTGATAGCTCAGTCTTGGAAACAACCCAAATGCCCATCAACTGGAGAGTGGATAAAGAAGATGTGGTTTTTTTTAAAATAAAATGGAGTACTACTCTGCCATAAAGAATGACAAGATCGATCCATTTAGGTGCAAATGGAGACACCTGGAGGATATACTAATAAGTGAAATCAATAGATCACAGATAGGCAAATTCCGGATCTTCTCTTTGGCATGAACACCTGTAGATGCAAATGAGCTCTAGAAAGTATGACAGCTTTTATAGAGTGGGAAATTTCCATAG
>PVIC010023290.1:0-17802 GCA_004025085.1 Thryonomys swinderianus | reverse complement strand
CTAAGCTCTGAAGGAAAAGCATCTCCAATCCAGATTAATGTACTCTGCAAAACTATCTTTCAAAATTCATAGAGAAATAAGATACTTTCATGACAATACCTGAGGAATCCATTAATACTAAAAAAGCACTACAAAATGTTCTGAAGAATATTATAGAAAGGAATAAGGATTACAACTCTACAAACTCCATCAGAATGAATCTTCTCAGGCAAGAAATTAAACAGAGGAGGAAAAAAGGGAACCAGCAATAGGAAAATAACATGACAAGGGATAAGTCAGTACATATCAGTTATAGCCTTCAATGTCAGTGATCTCAACTCACCAATCAGAAGAAACAGGGGGAGGATGGATCAAGAAGCAAGAGCCAACAATATGCTGCATACTGAAATTCATAGGCTGGAAATCAAAGGATTAAAAGACAATATTTAATGTGACAAGAACCCAGAAAAAAGCAGGATAGCTGTTCTATTTGCAGGAAAGTTGATTTCAAGCCCAGACTGATTAAGAAAAACAAAGAAAGTCACTATATCCTTGTAAAGAGAACAATCCAAAGGGAAGAAATAATCAAGTATATATGTACCAAATACAAGTGCACTCAACTATATAAAACAAATATTAACATAAAAAATCAAGTAGTAATACAGTTGTAATGGGGGACTTTAGTTTCACACTGTCACAAATAGGCAGATCAAATAGACAAAAAAATCAACAATAAAGTATCAGATTTGAACCAGACTTTTGAAAAATTGACTTAGTAGAAGTCTGCAGAGTGTTTCACCCCTCAGTATCAGAGTACACATTCTCAGCAGCTCATGGGAAGTTTCCAAACTAAACCACATACCAACACATCTAATATCCTTAAGTAAATGCAAAGGAATTGAAATTACCCATATATTATCAGATTATAGTGCAATAAATTTGGAAATCAACTGCAAAAGAAAACAAAGAACTTCATAAAGACATGGAAATTAAACAACACACCGCTGAACAATCAATGGGTCACAGGTGTAATTAAAGAAATTAATTTCTACAATTAAATGATAATAGCAATTAAGACTATAGGAACATAAGAGAAAAAATGAAGCAGTCCCATGAGGGAAAACTATAGTGGTGAACAACCATATCAGAAAATAAAGCAGCCTAAAATAACCTGTTAAATCTCAAACTACTAGAAGAACAAGTCAAACCCAAAACTTATATGAGGAAGGAAACTATAAAGATCAGAGCAGAGGGCTGAAGATTTAGCTCAGTGGTTCCAGCACCTGCCTAGCAAGCGCAAATTCACTGGTTCAATCCCGGTAAGTACATACAACAATACTGGACGTGGTGACTCACACCCACCAGTAATCAGTACCACATACCACAGTGCCCAGTGTGGTGGCTAATGCCTGTAATCTCAGCACTCAGGAGGCAGAGGCAGAAGGATTGCTGAGTTCAAGGCTTGCCTGGGCAACCTAGTGTGCTCAGGGCCAGCCTAACTTCAAAGTGAGACCTAGTCTCAAAAAAAAAGAAAAATCAGAGTAGAAATTAATACAATGGAGACTAAGAAAACAATATAAAGAATCAATGAATTGAAGAGTTGGTTCTTTGAGAAATTAAATAAAATTGACAAATCTTTAGCCAACTTTATGAAAAAAGGAAAGAAAAGCCTCAAATATATTCAATTATGAGTGAAAAGGGTGAAATCACAACAGATCCTGCAAAAATCCAAAGATCATCAATACCTACTTTGAGAACCTCTATTCTAATAAGCTGGAAAACACAGAAGAAATGGATAGATTCCTAGATACATATGAGTTTTAAAAAACTGAATCAAGATATAAAAATTCTAAATCTCTATAGGTCAATGATATTGAAGACATTATTACAAATCTACCAACAAATAAAACCCCAGGCCCAGCCCAATTCACTGCTGAATTCTACAAGAAATTTAGAGAAGACCCAATGCTATTTCTCAAACTCTTTAATGAAATTGAAAGAAATGAAGTACTCCCAAATTCATTCCTGGAAGCAAGCATCACCCAAACAAAGGTGATGGAAGCAAACCAGAGGACTCAATTAAAAAAAAAAAAGACTACAGGCCCATCTCACTAATGAATATAGATGCAAAATCCTCAATAAGATTCTGGCAGACTGCCGGGCGTGGTGGCTCACACCTGTAATCCCAGTACTCGGGAGGCAGAGACAGGTGGATTGCTGAGTTCGAAGCTTGCCTGGACTACATAGCGAGCTCAGAGCCAGCCTGAACTACAAAGTGAGACCCTGTCTCAAAAAAAAAAAAAAAAAAAAAAAAGATTCTGGCAGACAGAATGCAGCAAATCATCAAGAAGGCTATACACCATGACCATGTAGGATTCATCCTAATGATGAAGGGATGGTTCAACATATACAATTCAATAATTGTAATACAGAACCAAGGACAAAAACCATATGACCCTCTTAAAGATCCAGAAAAAGTGTTTGACAAAGTTCAGCAAACATTCGTTTTAAAAACCATACAAAAAATTGGGAAAGATGATCTTTCTCCCAATTTGATAAATCTACCAATGACAAACCAAAAACCAACATCCTACTAAATGGACAAAAATTGAAAGCTTGCATTCTAAAATCAGAAATGAGACAATGATGTCCACTGTCACCACTTTTATCCAATATAGTTCTAGAAAAAACCATAGAATTAGACAAGAGAAAGAAATAAAAGGAATAAGGATAGGAAAGAAGTTATTTTAGTGGATGAGATGATAACCTCAATAGAAGACATGAAAAGCTCCACCCAAAAACTTGACTTAATAACCAAATTTAGTAGCATAGCTGGACACAAAGTCTATGCTCAAAAATCAATAGCATTCCTTACGTAAATAATAAACTCATTAAGAGAAATTAGGGAAACAACACCCTTGACAACGGTATGCTCAAAAAATAAAACAGGAGGGCCGGAGGGTTAGCTCAGTGGTTCCGGCGCCTGCCTCACAAGCGCAAGGACCTGAGTTCGATCCCCGGTTACCACATATAATGCTGGGCGTGGTGGCTCACGCCTGTAATCCCAGCACTCGGGAGGCAGAGACAGCAGGATTGCTGAGTTCGCGGCGGCTTGCCTGGGCACCATAGTGAGCTCAGGGCCAGCCTGAACTACAAAGCGAGACCCTGTCTCCAGAAAGCAAAATAAAATAAAATAAAATAAAATAAAACAGGAATCAATCTAACAAAGGAAGTAAAAGATCTGTACATTGAAAACTACAGCATTCTGAAAGAGGAGATAAAAGAGGGTATCAGAAAACAGAAAGATATCCCTGTTCTTGGGTAGAATCAATATAGTGAAGATGGCCATGCTTCCAAAATTATTATACAAATTTAATGCAATCCTAATCAAAATTCCAACAGCATAGCTCACAGAACTGGAGAACACAATTCTAAAATCCCTTTGGAACCAGAAGAGACCTAGAAGAGCAAAGGCAATTCTGGGCAACGAAGACAAAGAGGGGGCTTTACAATCCCTGATTTGAAATTGACCTACAAAACTACTGTGATTAAAAAAAAAAAATCATGGTACTAGCAAAAATGAAAAAAGATCTGAGGATAAATGGAACAAACTGGAAGATGCAAAAATAGTTCCAGACATACTCAGCCACCTTATCTTTGACAAAGGAGCTAAACACCATCACTGGAAAAAAGCTACTTTTTTTTTTTTTTGAAGGGTCTCACTTTGTAGTTCAGGCTGGCCCTATGCTCACTATGTGCCCAGGCAAGCCTCAAACTCAGCAATCCTCCTGCCTCTGCCTCCCAAATGCTGGGATTACAGACATGAGGCACCACCACCTGGCATTGTGATATGTGGTACTGATTGCTGGTGGTGTGAGTCATCACACTGGTATTGTTCTATGTGGTTTCTGGGGATTGAACCAGGGACCTTGGGCTTGCTAGGCAGGTGGTGGAACCACTGAAATAAATCTCTAGCCCAAAAGTTACTCTCTTTAATAAATGGTGCTGGAAAAACTAGGTTTCCATGTGCCAAAGATTAAAACTACATCCATACTTTTCACAGTACACTAAACTAAGATCAAAATTGGTCAGAGATCTAAATATTAAATTTAATCTGCTGGAAGGTAGAATAGGTAGACATTGTCTTGAAGACACTGATGTAAAGACTTAAAGAACAAAACCTTAGCTGCACAGGAAGTATCAGAAAAAATCAACAACTGGAGTCTCATCTTATTCAAAAGCTTTTGCATAGCCAGAGAAACCAACACAGTGAAGAGACAACCTACAAGGTGCAAAAGTTTTTTGCCAGCTGCTCTTCAAAGGAATAATATCTAGAATATATAAAGAACTAAAAAAAAAAGCTAAACTCCCCATATTTAAAGACTCAATCCAAAAATGGGCACATAAAATGACTACATACTTCTCGAATGAAGAAGTAGAAACAGCAAATAAACATGAAAAAATGTTCAGCATCACTGGTCATTTGAGAGATGCAAATTAACACAACACTGAGATCCCATCTCATTCCAGAAAGAATATCTCTTACCAAGAAATCAACTAACTGGGCATAGTGGCAGATTCCTGTAATCCCAGCACTCACAGGCAGACTTGGAGGATTGCCACAAGTTTGAAGCTAGTCCGGCTATATAGTGAGTTTGGGGCCAGCCTGAACTACAAAGTGAGACCATGTCTCAAAAAAGAAACAAACAACAAGAACAACAACAAAACACCCTCCAAAAACAAAAGCAAAACAAAACAAGTCAACCAATAATAAATACTGGAGGCATTGAGGAAAAAGAAAGCCTTCTCCACTGCTGGGAGAAATGTAAACTGGTACAACTACTGCGGAAAGTAGGCCTAACTGGCCTCCTCTGTGAGCACAATGGATAAAGGGAACACACAGGAATGCTGAAATATTGTATTGCTACAAGGAAAAGTTAAAGTAGCTGAGATTAAGTTGTTTACCTGAGAATCTACTAATGGATGACAGAAAGCAGGTGAATCTTGTGTTACTTTGATTGCTTGTACCTGAGTCTGAATGAATAAGATGATCCAGAGTACGGTCACTTGCGTAATAGAGGAAAAAAGCCCCCAAACTGCCTGAATTTTTTTTTTTTTGAGACAGGGTCTCACTTTGTAGTTCAGACTGGCTCTGAGCTCACTATGTAGCCCAGGCAAGCCTTGAACTCAGCAATCCTCCTGTCTCTGCCTCCCGAGTGCTGGGATGACAGGCGTGAGCCACCACGCCCGGCACTGTGGTATGTGGTATTGATTGCTGGTGGGCGTGAGTCTCCACACCCAGCATTGTATGTGGTTACCGGGGATCGAACTCAGGACCTTGTGCTTGCGAGGCAGGTGCCGGAACCACTGAGCTAACCCTCCGGCCCCCAAACTGCCTGAATATTAAACTGACTCTGTCTCATTCATCCCTGAGCCAGGGAGAACAAAGTAGCAGCTCTAGATTTCCCAAAATGTCACCAGGGTGGGAAAAACTCAGAGGAGTAAGCTGGATCTCCATGGGTGTCTCTCCTGAGACGGGAGGGCCCTGAGACTGGCTGCGGTGTGTTGGCTACAGGATTGCTTTCCTGGGCATGGAACTGCTGCTTTCCAAACCAAGGGACAGATGAGAAGGGACCCAGCATTCTCAGCTTCTTAAACCAAAGGACAGAACTCCAGTACGTGCACGAGGGTCACCACCTCTTGCCTGTACTCTCCGGGGACTTTATTCACAACAGATCCTGGGGCCTGGATGAGAAATACTGCTACTTTGCCCCCCACCCCCGAAGAAACTCATCTGCTGGAAGCCTTGTGGCCTTCCATGCAGAAATATGAAGGGCAGTTAGTCTGCAGAGTAGAGGCAGGAAGGGGAGTGGCTTTGGTTTGATACCACAGACTCCTCTCACTTTTCTTACCCGATTTGCATACATTTTCTTGAGTGGATGAGTCTTTGCTTGTTGGTTTACCTTTGGGATCATTTCATTCTCTTTTTTTTGAGACAGTCTTGTTTTGTAGTTCAGGCTGGCCCTGAGCTCACTATGTAACCCAGGCAAGCCTCAAACTCAGCAATCCTCCTGGCTCTGCCTCCGCAGTGCTGGGATTAGAGGCATGAGCCAACATGCCTGCCCAGCACTGTGATGTGTGGTACTGACGGCTGGTGGGTGTGACTCACCACTCCCAGTATTGTTGTATGTGGTTACCAGGGATCAAACTCAGGATCTTGCACTTGCTAGGCAGGCCCCAGAACCAATGAGCTAAATCTCCAACCCTGGGATCATTTCTAGAGGCTTTATTTTATTATGCTGGTGGTCACGGAACCTCCAGCCTCACACATGCCAGACAAGCATTCCTCATTGAGCTACATCCTCAGCTGTACTTCCGAGGCTTTAAATGGTTTTGCAAAAATTATTTCACCAGTTTCACTGAGTACCAGGTCAGTGAAATGTCTCAGTGTGTCACGATGGGATTCAATCTGCAGCTATTATGGTTTTCAAATGTGTTATATGGTCGGGCGTGGTGGCTCACGCCTGTAATCCCAGCACTCAGGAAGCAGAGGCAGGAGGATTGCTGAATTCAAGGCTTGCCTGGGCTACATAGTGAGCTCAGGGCCAGACTGAACTACAAAGCAAGACCCTGTCAAAAAAAAAAGTGTTATATGTGAAAAATAGTCTATAAATGGATTATAAATCGTCTAAATGGATTATAGTCTATAAATGGATTATAAATAGTCTAAATGGATTATAAATAGTCTATAAATGGATTATAGTCTAAAAATGGTCTATACTTGACAAGTCTAGAAGTGATAAGAACAGTAATTATAAATATAAATAATACATAATGTATACATAATAAAAATTTAATGATATTTCTAGTATTATAGATAATAAACCATCTTTCTTTTGTCTTTTGGTTCCTCTCTGTATTCTATTTTTTTACAACATATATATAGTATAAACTTTAATCTTAAAGACATAGACTCTGATTTTTTAAATCAGAGAACAGAATCTCCCTCAGTTGAGAGTGAGAACTTTGTGAAAATAAAGCCATGGCATGACTAGGTGTTTTGTTTGCTTGCTTTTTGGTTTTGAGACAGGGTCTCGCTTTGTAGTTCAGGCTGGACCTGAGCTCACTATGTAGCCCAGGCAAGCCTCAAACTCAGCAGTCCTCCTGCCTCTGCCTCCTGAGTGCTGGGCGTACAAGTGTGAGCCACCATGCCTGGCACTGTGGTATGTGGTTACTGGGACTGAACTCTGTACCTTGTGCTTTAAGGCAGAGGCTGGAACCACTGAGCTAAATTCTCAGTCCCTTGTTTTGTTTTGCTTTACATATTTAGGGTATAAAAATATGGTCTAACTATATTGTATCCAGCTTGGAAGATTTTGAATTGTAAACTGCCTGTTCTGAACTTTAAAGCCACAATCTAACCTACAGCCCATTCACTTTTACATAGTTACATATACTATTAATATTCATGCCTTAAGTGCTATGTATGTGTTTTAGTCAAGAAAGCAAATGGTTAGCTCTGAATTATTGTTTACTATAAGCACTTTGGCTAACTGGAAAAGAATATTTGTAACTTATTAGCTAGCTTATTAAGTACCCACTACATACAAGGTGCTCTACTTTTGAAATATGTAAAGCAATAAAAACTAAGATGAAAAGCCAGGCATGGGGACATATCTCTATAGTCCCAGCACTCTGAGAAGATGAGGCAGGAAGATGATCTATGTAACCTGGCAACTTGGTGAGAACCTGTAGCTCAGTGAGAAGGTCCTAGGTTCAATCCCTAGTTCCATATACACAAAAACAAACAAAACTAAATAAAAATTATTTTGTAAGCTAGGACCATCTTTTTCACTGGGTAAGAGGGAACACCCTCTTGGGCATGTTTAATAACTGAGGACCCAAAATGCAACAACAACAACAAAAAGAACAGAATTTATTAAGTACATACTTTGTGCTAAACAATTTAATGAACATATACATTAATACTCCTTAAGTATCTAATATTTAATTTTATAACAATCTATAAGTTAGTTAATATACAACTTTATAGATGAGGAAACTAGGGAAATTAAACAATCTAAAGCTACATACAAAGTGTGATCAAAATATATGGTGACTATTTAGAATTAAAAAAAATTATTAGAGTAAAAGACACATTGCCATTAATCCCCTTCAAAATACTCCTCATCAGGTTGGAGATTTAACTCAGTGGTTCCACCACCTGCCTAGCAAACCCAAGGTACCTGGCTCAATCCCCGGTACCACATACAACAATATCAGACGTGGTGACCCACACTCACCAGCCATCAGTACCACTCACCACAGTGCTGGGCATGGTGGCTCACGCCTGTAATCCCAGCACTTGGGAGGCAGAGGCAGGAGGACTGCTGAGTTTGAGGCTTGCCTGGGTTACATAGTGAGCTCAGGGCCAGGCTGAACTATAAAGCAAGACCCTGTCTAAAAAAATAAAATAAAATAACAATTTAACCATATTGTACCCCCATCAGTGTTTAATTCAATTCTTGGATTAATATTCTTATGTATAGATATATCACATTTTATTTGTTCATCAGTTTCTTGCTTTTAGTTATTTTAAATAATATTGGTTTGAACCTTTGTTTACAAGCTTTGGACATGTTATTTGGACATGTTATTTGGACATGTTATTTGGACTGTTTTTTCCATCCTTTTGGGTATAAATCTTGGTCTAGCTAGAATGTCTGGCTCATAAAATAACTTTTTCTTTTTGGTATTTTGAGACAAGTTCTTGCTATGGAATTCAGGCTGCCTTGAACTCACCATGTGGCCCAGACTGGCCTCGAACTTGCAGTGATCTTCTTCCCTCAGCCTCTTGAGTGCCGAGACTATTGTTCATACACCACCACACCCAGCTCTATAGGATAACTCTACGTTTGTGCAAAAATGCCAAAGTGTTTTACAAAGTGGCTGCTTTATTTTATATTCCCACCAGCAATGTATGAGGGTCCCAATTTCTTCCCTTCTTCACCAAGTAGTGTTTTAAAATATATTTTAAATTGGCATATTTTACTTAGCATAGAGAGGAATTATAGTCTAATACGCTATAAGTCATTGTATTCTGGAATGACTTACACTAAATCATCTGTTAAATACCAGAATAGTGACCGTATCAAAACTGTTATTCAAAGCTATAGTCATCAAAACGATATGATGCCGGTATAAAGATAGATACACAGACAAATGGAACAGAATAGAGAATTCAGAAATAAATCCTTAAAGCTAGGAATGGTGGCACACATCTATGATCCCAGCAGTCTGGGCGTTGAGGCAGGAAGATCACAAGTTTAAGCCCAGCCTAGGTGAATTTGCAACTTAGTGAGCTTCTGTATCAAATTTTTAAAAAGTTGTTTAAAGGTTATTCCTATAGCTTAATGCAAAGGGCCTGCATTTCTTCCTAGTACCAGAGGAAAATAAGAGTCTCAAATGTATGACTTTTGTGTGTGTGATTCTAGCAATTGGATTCATGGTTTTTGCATTAATTACATCTCCAGCCCTCCCCTTTAAAAAATATTATTTTGAGATGATATAGGAGAGATAAAACTCTCAACCTGATGTGTCAAGTTAGTGTTCTCAAAAATTGAAGAATGAATTCCAAGCAACAATGAAAGTTGAGAATGGGAAAGACTTATTGAGAGAGAGAGCCAGACAGAGACAGAGACAGAGAGACAGAGAGTGCACTTATTAAAGGAGCTTTGATGCTCAAAGGAATGAGGCACACACAACTGGGAGCTGAGGAATGAGAAACAGGAGTAGCTCCTGAGACACAAGAGGAGGTCCTGAGTGGGACGATGCTGAAGTCATCTCTCCAAGAATGTTTTATAGGGCAAAGTCATGAGGTGAATATAATGTGGGTCAAACTATAACCAACCAGTACGATTACAAGTATAGACATTTAACTAATATCGATTCAGTAGTGAAACAGCACATAGCAATGGCATAAGGATGATATCATTAACCTTGGTCAATGATGTAGTCTTACTCTTTAGTCTTAGCCTTGGTGAGTGGGAGAGGATGGCCCACCTCTACTTAGGTAATGTTCTACCTCATCAGGAAATCCCCAAAAGGTGGTACTGATTACAGATAATCTCAAACTTCCATTTATCCCTTAGAGAAGTATGCAAGCCTGGCCACTGTGACTTTATTTTTTGAAGTAAAAGCATTTATTTTTACATTTCCAATATATTTAATGATCACATTCATCATAGGGAATTTGTATCAGTACATGATATATCTTGCTTCTTCTTTCCTATTCCTTCTTCCTTTTGATGCCTCTTGCCCCATTTATAAAAATTTTGTTTCCACTTTCTCCTTCTAGTTGTTTTGCTCTCCCTTCTTTCCTTTCTCCCCCCATCTCTTGTTCCTCTTTTCATTTAAACATTTTATTCCCTTTTTCCAATATCTATTGTGCATTTTAGTCCTTATTTAACCTTTTGGTTTCTCACACTAGCGAAACAATGTGGAATTTAAAGATGTCTGTTTCATTTATTTCACTTAAGTGTATGATCTCAAGGTCCATCCAGTTAGCTATATATATCTGAAGCTCATTCTTATTTATGGCAGAGTAGTAGACCATTGTAATTTAAAAAAACCATCTTTATCCATTCATTTGTTGCTGGTCATTTGGTTCATTTCCAAAATTTAGCTATTACAGATTATGCTACCATAGACATGGGTGTGCATATATTGTTGTGGTATGATGGTTTTCTTTCTTTCTCTTTTTTTTTTCTTTTTTTTGAGATGGGGTCTCGCTTTGTAGCTCAGACTGGCCCTGAGCTCACTGTGTAGTCCAGGCAAGCCTCAAACTCACAGTAACTCTCCTGCCTCTGCTTCCCAAATGCTGGGATTACAGGTGTGAGCCACCACGCCTAGCATTGTGGTGTGTGGTACTAATTGCTAATGGGCGTGAGTCACCATGCCCAGTATTGTATGTGGTTACCAGGGATTGAACTAAGGACCTTGTGCTTGCTAGGCAAGCGCTGGAACCACTGAGCTAAATCTCTGGCCTGATGCTTTAAATTGTTTTGGGAAGATACGAAGAAGGGGAACAGCTGGGTCAAATGGGACCTCTAGTTTTAGGTTTTTTTTTTTTTTTTTTTTGAGACAGGGTCTCGCTTTGTAGTTCGGGCTGGCTCTGAGCTCACTATGTAGCCCAGGCAAGCCTCAAACTCAGCAATCCTCCTGCCTCTGCCTCCCAAGTGCTGGGATTACAGGCGTGAGCCACCACACCCGGCTCTAGTTTTAGTTTTTTGATGAATCTCCACACTAATTTCCACAGTAGGTGCACCACTCTGTACTCCCACTAGCGGTGGAGAGGGGTTCCTTTTTCTCTATACCACCTCCAGCATTTATTATTGGTTGGATTCTTAATAATAGTCATGCTTTCTGTAGTGAGACGAAATATCAGTGTTGTTTTTGTACTTTATGAACTTTTTTTATATATGCTGCTATTTCCACTTCCTTACCTGAAAAGTTTCTATTCATTTCAGATACCTATTTCTGGATTGGTTTGTTAGTTTGAGTCTGATTCTTTTTTTTGAGACAGGGTCTTGCTTTGTAGTTCAGGCTGGCCCTGAGCTCACTATGTAGCCCAGGCAAGCCTCAAACTCAGCAATCCTCCTGCCTCTGCCTCCCGAGGGCTGGGATTACAGGCTTGAGCCACCATGCCAGGCACTGTGGTATGTAGTATTGATTGCTGGTAGGTGTGAGTCACCATGCCCAGCATTGTATGTGGTTACCAGGGATCGAGCCTAGGACCTTGTGCTTGTGAGGTAGGCACTGGAACCACTGAGCTAAATCTCTGGCCCTGAGTCTGACTCTTTTGAGATTTTTATACACTCTAGGTACCAACTCTTTGTCTGAGGAACAATTGGCAAAGTTTTTTCTCCACATTGTGTACCACCTCTTCAACCTGCTGATAGTTTCTCTTGCTATGCAAATTTTTTTTTTTTCGAGACAGGGTCTGGCTTTGTAGTTCAGGCTGGCCCTCAGCTCACTATGTAAGCCCAGGCAAGCCTTGAACTCAGCAATCCTCCTGTCACTGCCTCCCGAGAGCTGGGATTACAGGTATAATCCACCATGCCCGGCCTGCAAAAGATTTTTAATAAGGTGAGATCCCAGTTGTTGATTCTTTGTGATAATTTCTGTGTAACTGAAGTTTTGTTCATAAACCTGCCTACATCAATGTCTTCAAGAGTTCTATCTAGTCTTCCAGCAGATTTGGTGTTTCTGTTTTAATATTTAGATCTTTGATCCATTTCTATTTTAATTTGTTGCATGGTGAAATGTATGGGTCTAGTTTTAATCTTTGACAAGTAGAAAACTAGGGTTTCCACTGCCATTTGCTAAATAGGCTTTCTTCCAGTGAAGGTGTTTGGCTCCTTTGTCAAAGATAAGGTGACTGAGTTTGTCTGGAGTTGTTTATGCATCTTCCAATCTGTTCCATTTATCCTCAGGTCTTTTTTTTTCCTAGTACCCTGCTATTTTTCAAATCACAGCTTTGTAATAATTTAAAGAATTATTATTGTGATGTCCTCTGCTTTGTCTTTGTTGCCCAGAATTGCCTTTGCTATTCTAGGTCTCTTCTGGTACCAAAGGAAGTTTAGAATTGTGTTGTCTAGTTCTGTGAGATATGCTGTTGGAATTTTGATCAAGACTGCTTGAAATTAGTATAACAATTTTGTAAGGATGATTATGATCACTATATTCTTGATTCTTCCTATCCAAGAATGAGGGACATATTTGCATTTTCTCATATCCTCTGTGATCTTCTTTTTCAGAATGAGAAGTTTCTACCTGCTTAGCCTGGCCCCTGGTTCTTTGACACTAGCCTATAGTATTTTATAAGAACTTTAAATAACTTCAGTTGTGGTATACTAGGAAGAACAAAGATTAGGAAAAGTATGCTACCTTTGCTAAAGTAGTACAATCAGCAATAATGATAGCACCAAACACAGCCTAGACAATAAAAAACTGTGGTAATTGTTAATTGCCACTTTAGCCATATGAATTAGATTTGTGGTTATATAACAAGTGCTAAAATTAACAATAATATTATATGCTTTAAATAAGACCTCAATATGGCATTCTTTCCCTTAGAAGAGAGGATTTAATAGGGTTTGGGGGAAGGGAACAGAAATAGAAAAGAGACAGAGATTAGAAGCAAGACTGGAAGATAAAGGAAGACCACAAAAACCTCAGGAAACTAGCGCAGAGGACAGGAAGGAAAGAGGAAGGAAAAAATAAAAACAACAATAAAGAGAACAATTTAAAAAACATAGAAATTGTGTTCACTCATATTAAAACAAGAACAATAAAGGAATAACAAATCAAAACAAAAAATAGAAAAGAGGAAAAAGAAGAAATGTTCAGGGGGCCGGAGATTTAGCTCAGTGGTTCCGGTGCCTGCCTCACAAGCACAAGGTCCTGAGTTCGATCCTGGTAACCACATACAACAATGCTGGGCATGGTGACTCATGCCCACCAGCAATCAATACCACATACCACAGTGCCAGGCGTGGTGGCTCACACCTGTAATCCCAGCACTCAGGAGGCAGCGGCAGGAGGATTGCTGAGTTCGAGGCTTGCCTGGGTTCCAGAGTGAGCTCAGGGCCAGCCTGAACTATAAAGCGAGACCCTGTCTCAAAAAAAAAAAAAAAAAGTTCAGGGCATGTCTCTGCTGTCACTGGTAGACAATGTAGGGAGACAGAGTGCAGATCTGAGTTAATTAATTCAAGCAAGCCATAAATAATCTTAGCAAGCCTGAATCTTCATTTCCACTAAAGTTAAAGCTGGTTTCCGCCCATGAGGCTGAAACTGGATTTGTTTTGCAATAGTCAAGTGCGCCTTCTGCCAGATTTAATTTGGCTCTCTGCTGACTTCAACTCTGCAGCCTCACAGGGACACCAGGACACTAGGTGGAGCCTTCCCTCAGCTGTTTGAGTTCAGCTCAGGCCTCACTCAAACTGGCAACTGGTTAACTGCCTTCTACTGAACACCTGAACCCATATAACTCAGTAGTCTCTACAGTCCGCTGTGTGTACTGCTCCGTTCCACTGGTACATTTTTCCATGAAGGCCTCTGGGGCCAACAGTAGCCATCAAGCATCTTCAGGTTTGAGCTGCCCTTCCAATGCAGAGTCCAGGCTTGGGAGAAAGTGTCATCACCTTCCACCTTCCTCTTCTTTGTTAAAGTCTCTCTCTTTGCTCTCCCTGGGGGCTTCACTTCTCACTTCACATCTTTCCTGGATGCTGGGGACCTGCTTATCTCTTCTTCTCTTCATGCCACTATATTCCAGTGTTAGGTCACCAAATCTTGCTTTGCTGCCATCTTCCTACACATCCTCCATTGTGACTTTAACCTTTTTTTTTTTTTTTTTTACAAAAAACTAATCACTTTTTTTAAAGGAAACAGTACAAGGGCAAAATTAAATTCACTATTAAATACATGTAAAGGCAACAAGCATCCCAAGATCAAAACTCATGTATGAGGTTGGTCAGTCTCATGACACGAGGGAATGGCAGAACTGAGGACTTGCTGTGACACAACTGTAAATGTTCGCAGCCTGAAGTCAAAACCATGAAATTAAGCTTCTTTCAAGGGAACTGAAGAAAACTGAAATATACACATCAAGGAGCAGAGGCGATGTGGAGACCCTATTTCAGTTGTCACATCTTTTAGGTGATAGGTATGTGCCTTTCATTCCCAAGATGTTAGTGTGCAGCTACTTTTTTTTTTTTTTTTTGAGACAGGGTCTCGCGTTGTAGTTCAGGCTGGCCCTGAGCTCACTATGGTGCCCAGGCAAGCCACCGCATGTGCAGCTACTTTTAAATGTGGAGGAAGCAGAGAAAGGGATGGACACAGGGTTGAGGCAGCCCCACCATGGAGGTCCCAGAACACGCCAGGATTCCCCTGTGAAGCCCTTTAACCTAAGTGACAATGTCTTCCTTAACTAATTTTCAAGGTCTATGCCTTGCTTTGTTTCCTACATGTAGCAGGCAAACTACATGAACCCAAACCTAACCAGAAGAGCTGGTCGGGCGCCTCTGTGCACGCACCCTACAGCTCCACCAGGCCTGGGCACAAGGTGTCCCTAGATGAGGGTTGCTCTTGGTTCCCCAGGAGCCTCTGGGTGCTGTTGGGCACCTGTGCACTCCCTGCGGGCTCAGGGAGGCAGTGGGATCAGTTAGAGAAACAAACTCGGTGCCTTCTCTCAGCGGCTGGGTTCTGAGGAGCCTCCCTTGGTATGAGGAGGGGGTGGAGCCACTAACTCTAATGTCACAGTTGAACTAAAAGGTGGTGGCAGTGGGCAGGCAGGTGCCCCAGAGGCACTGAGTGTCTGTGGTGCCTGGATGATTCTCTTTAATACAGGAAATGGGAACCTTTCTCAGGAAGGCAGACAAACCTGACGGTTCTAAGACCAAGTCCTGAGAGTCCTTCCAGCCCCTTCTCCCCAAAGTGTGAGGGCACTGGCACCAGCCCCAGGCAACTACTGGGCATAGGGTGGCATGTTGTTGTCGGTCGTCTCTAGGAACTGTGCATACACGTCCTGGATACACTTGTTCTTGGAAATGAACAGGAACTTGTAGTAGCTGCCATCAGCACAGATGGTGATAACTGTGTCTGGCCTGTCCCGAAGGCACAGATGCAGGGAGAGCCCTAGTGGACCTGGAACTTGGAGAAACTCCATTTGGATCTGAAGTATTTTGGAAGGAAGCTGGCCGATGTCAAACTAGAGTGCTTATTCTCTTTTAGGTCCTCAGCTGTGAGGATGTGCATTGTTCTGTGGTCACTGGACACACAGATGGGGAAGGCGTCCTGGTTGAAGTTGATGCAGTAGCTATTGGCTGCTAAGATCCTCCTTGGAGCTCCTGGATTAAATGCCCTCATTAAGTATCAAATATTCTTTTTTTTCCCTTGAGACAGACAGGGTCTTGCTTTGTAGTTCAGGCTGGCCCTGGGCTCACTATGTAGCCCAGCAAGCCTAGAACTCAGCAATCCTCCTGCCTCTGCCTCTCGAGTGCTGGGACTACAGGCTTGAGCTACCATGCCCGGCACTGTGGTATGTGGTATTAATCGCTGTTGGGCATGAGTCCCCACACCCGGTATTATTGTATGTGGTCCCCAGGGATCAAACCAGGGACCTTGTGCTTGCTAGGCAGGCACTGGAACCACTGAGCTAAATCTCTGGCCCAAGTACCAAATATTCTTATAAAGGTCCCTTTTTCTGAGGCAGTGGCAATTTTTATTCCCTCCAGGTTGAGAGTGGTGCAGCTCAGGATGCCCTTGCAAGCCAGACTGTTCACCAGGGTCTTCTCAGTACTGGCCAGATCCATGAACTATATGTGTCCTGTGTGGGTGCCTGGGAAGGCCAGCAGTAAGTTGTTGCTGTTGGGACACAAGACACAGAGGCCTTTAGGGTTACAGCAAGCCTCAAAGATGTGCAGCTGGTGGTAACTTTGTGTGAATGTGAACACTTTAATCATGGAGTCCAAGACAACCACAGTGCTATCTCACCACAGCTTCACTTCCTTGATCCCCGTGGAGAACTTGATCTCAATGACAGTCTTCCTGAATCATCACTTTGTTGGGAGGGTATTTTGGCTTTTTTCCACCACCAACTAAAGCCAAACAGTTGCAGCGAAATAACATTTTCATGTGGCCAACTCCCCCTTCTAAAAAATTCTCTGGTGTTGCACCCCAGGATTTCATAATCATTCAAATATCGGTCTTGTTTCTCTTTTTCTTTGAGTGTATCAGTATTAAGACTCAAAATTGATTTTCCATCTAACATGCAGAGCAACCATGGTCCACGATGAAGCCAGCATACAGCAGCCTTTGCTGTGTGGATTTCATAGTTGGAGATTGATGGCACTTCCCAGTGTCCGCTGATCCTCAGAGTTGCATCCCACTTGAAGAGCTGGGGGTTCTCCCTATGACTTAAATCTTGAGGGCCTGCGTTCTTCAGTTATTCATGTCCACCTACAGTTTGATTTGTTCTCGTCTTCTATACTGACACCCTTGAGGGGCTCTAGCCCTGTCTGACTGCCATCAATTTATCTCTGACTTCACTGTCTATAACAGAGATGGTCTCACTAAATCACCAAGTTGCTAAGGCTCTTTTTTTTTTTTTTTTTTTTTTGAGACAGGGTCTTGCTTTGTAGTTCAGGCTAGCCCTGAGCTCACTGTGGAGCCCAGGCAAGCCTCAAACTCAGCAATCCTCCTGTCTCTGCCTCCCGAGTGCTGGGATTACAGGCGTGAGCCACCACGCCCAGCATTGTGGTATGCTGTATTGATTGTAGGTGGGCGTGAATCTCCACACCCAGTATTGTATGTGGTTACCGGGGATCGAACTCAGGACCTTGCGCTTGCGAGGCAGGCGCCAGAACCACTGAGCTAACCCTGCGGCCCGCTAAGGCTCTTCTTAACCTCCTAATCCTCCTGCTTCAGGTCACCAGGGTACTGGGATTACAGATTTCCCTGTGCCCAATTTTATGGCCTAATGATTTTTTATTTTACATTTTATTGGTACATTATATATACACATCACAATTATACTTCATATTGAGGATTTGTACCAGTATATGACACAACTTAATTCTCATTTTTTTCCCTTACCTTATCCACCCTACCTCCTCCCCACACCCATATACACAAGCATTGTTTATTTTACCATCAAGTTTTTTCTTTCTTCATTATTTACCCCTAAGCCCCATTACCCTTTGAATATTTACTATTTCACAATATCAATCATGCTTTCTAGAACACATTTATAGCTTCAGTTTC
>PVIC010023289.1:0-26951 GCA_004025085.1 Thryonomys swinderianus | reverse complement strand
AAAGCGAGACCCTGTCTCAAAAAGCAAAAAAAAAAAAAAAAAAAAAAACCAACAACAACAAAACTGTCCTTCGCTAGCTGCGTGATCTTGAGCAAGTCCCTGTGACTCAGTTTCTCAGTTTAGAGGCGAGGGAGTCAGACTCCATAACTTCTGCGTCCCTCCCCCTCTGAGGTCTGAATTCCACCGCATTCCTGAGCCCTGATGCGGGAAGGTCTCTGTGCCAGGCTCCGTGAGGACAGGCGGCAGGATCAAGGGACACAATTCCTGACGGTGGGAACACACCACACACTGCACTAGCCAGGAAGTGAGGACGTACGTATGTCCGACTAAACGTAGAAGGCGCAGATGGCCAGGAAGACCAGACATGCAGAGCAACGCCCGAGATAAAGTGCTGAGGTTCCAAGGGAGGGTTGGGTGTTTCAACCACCAGGAAGGCACTGATGCGGGAGGGCATCAGGGCGGCATCAGCGCTACCTTAGCCATGCTCAGCTGCCTGGCACCTTCTTGATGAAGTTCGCAGCTCACACCTCCGATGTGGCATCCTGGCCTGAAACCCTCCATCCAGCTTTGCTGGTCCCTTTACCTGGACAGATGCCCCTTGGGAGAGCGCATCTAGCAGCATGTCGCCTATCTGAATACCCACAACCAGATACAGTCATATCCCTGTTCCACATCCGGGAGTTGGACACACACAGAACTTTCCTCCTGTCATTGCACCCTAAGCAACACAGTGTAACAATAATTACAAGGCCTTGTTCTAGGCCCTGTAAGCAATCTAGAGATGACGTAAAGCGGACAAGCACAGGTTGCAAATTCTAGGCCATTTTATACAGGGGGCTTTTGCATCTGCACGGGAGATAACTGAACACATCCTTGAAGAGCACTCATGGTAGGAAAAGTCGCTGTGCTCCCTCTGGCATGTGGGCTGGTGCTGACAGCTCACCTCAGGCCTCCTTGTCTTCCCCGAAGTCCTCCTTTCTGTAGATCTAGCTTCATCTTCTTCTTTGTGCTTTCAGAGGGAGATCTGACTTCTCCCTCAGCTCCCAGGCTGATGCTGCAAAGTGTTTTACTGAAAGGAGAAACAAAATGAAAACAAAAAGTCCTTAAAAAGGCCACATTGATGGAATCTGTGTTTATTTTGAGCCTAGGCCTGGTTAAGAGAAGGAGATTTAAGGAAGCACAACGGGAGAGGGGGTCTCCCATGACGTCAGGGGGACGATGTAGAGCTTTCGTTGAGAAGGTCACACTGGTCATGCCGCTCCAGCGCACGGCTCCCCACGGGAGTGGGGTGGAGGGCAGCTCGCTGCTGTCTTTGTGAATCTCTCCAGCATCAGAGTTAGCAGGAAGTTAGCCTCCACCTGTTAAGCTAGGTAAGGAGTGATTCTTACCTGGCTCTCTGAAATCTCTACCAATGACAGTGTTTTACTTAAGCCAGAGTGTCTATTAAAATGTAAATGGGGCCGGAGGGTTAGCTCAGTGGTTCCTGCCTGGCAAGCGCAAGGTCCTGAGTTTGATCCCCAGGAACCACATACAATGCTGGGCGTGGTGACTCACGCCCACCAGCAATCAATACCACATACCACAGTGCTGGGCGTGATGGCTCACGCCTGTCATTCCAGCACTTGGGAGGCAGAGACAGGAGAATTGCTGAGTTCGAGGCTTGCCTTGGCTACATGGTGAGCTCAGAGCCAGCCTGAACTACAAAGCGAGACCCTGTCTCAAAAAAAAAAAAAAAAAAAGTAAATGAACTATAAATCTCAGACAACAAACCCATACTAATATAAATGAACATTATTTTCTTAAGAAAGAAATCAAATTTCCCTAATTTTGAATCCTTCTTAGCCCCCAAGTCCTGCAGGACTGGTGGAAAACTCAGGCCCATCTCTCTTGGGGGCCTGGCTTAACATATGAGCCCTTGTGAGGTCCACGTGTGGTCCCTTGTCCATGGGGCCTCCCAGAGCCCAGGCCCAGGGTGGGGCTGGCAGGTTCTGTGAGGTTGTGCCCACCCCAGCGGTGTTGTAGGAGAAAGCAGAGGTCAGGACTCACAGACTACTCTCCTGTCCTTTCTCGCAGGTCAAGAGGAGGACTTTGCTTTTCCCTGCTTGCTGTTTCTTGTGGACAGTGGGACTGCAGGACTCCTAGGCAGCCTGACTCTGCTCTTCCTGTGTCTGTGTGTCTGTGTAGATATGTGGGTTCTGTGTGTGTGTGTCTCTGTGCATGTGTACGCGCATATGTGTGAGTGCCTATGTGACTGCGTATGTCTGTCAGTCTGCATCGGTATATGTGTCCATGTGCAGCTGTACATGTTCCACCTCAGACCTTCCTTTTCTCACCACCCAGCTGGACTCATCTGCACCCTGGGAACTCCTACAGGAAATGTGATGCTCCAGGCTCTTGCAGACATGGAGCTAAAATCACAACTGCTAATACACTCACTTTAAGATTGAAGGTTTGCGGGCCAGAGATTTAGCTCAGTGGTTGTGGTGCCTGCCTCGCAAGCGCAAGGTCCTGAGTTCGATCCCGGTAACCACATACAATGCTGCGCATGGTGACTCGCACCCATCAACGAGCAATTAGCACCACATACCACAGTGCCGGGCGTGGTGGCACACGACTGTCATCCCAGCACTCGGGAGGCAGAGACAGGAGGATTGCTGAGTTCAGGGCTTGACTGGGCTACATAGTGAGCTTCAGGACCAGCCTGAACTACAAAGCGAGATCCTGTCTCAAAAAAAAAAAAAAAAAAAGATTAAAGTCTTGCTGGTTCTCTACCTCCCCTGGTGACCTCTGGATGCCACAAATAAGCCTAGTTCACCAGCTGCTCTAGAAAAAGGGCACTTCCCAGTTCCCCTCAGCCTGGAAATGACGGTCAGAACAGGAATGAGCTGAGCCAACAGTTGCAAGCAGGAGCTCTGATCACCACGCAGCCCCTGTGCCTGGCCTCAGCCCTGCCGGGCCAGGAGATAGCTGACCACTGGCAGTCCCATGAAGACTGCGTCCTGCATCAGACAGGCTAGTCTGCAGTCCTTACTCTGCCTCCAGTGGGTTCAGCCGCAGTCAGATACCAGTGGCGGAGGGAAGAACGAATACCCTACCTGGACTGTGAGGTCAAAGGCCCTGGCTTTCCATCAGCACGTTAGACCCTAAAAGGAGCTGAAGACAAGCACTAACCTGACCAGTGCCTTTCCCGTCCTACTTGCTAGGTGGTCTTGTTACCACCCTGACAAGGCTCCCAGGGGCCAGGCCTGGACTGAGCCTCAGAACAACTCCCAAATTCACATGACCAGTGTTTGTTTAGTGCCAGCTGTGCACCAGGCTCTAGGCTGATCTCAGCACTCATGACGACAATCGTGGAAGGGTCAGGAGTCAAGCTAAGTGTGTCATATGCTCCACCTCTTTTGAATACACACTGCCCATGGCAGTGTTATACTAAAGAGACTTGTGGCTTCCCAGAGCCCAGGATGGCAAGTAAGTGGCAGAGCTGGCATGGAGCCATAGCCACAGGTGCAGGGCCTCTGCCTCACAGGAAGGAGGCAGAAGCTCACAGAAGCTCAGTGCCAGCCAATTGCCAAAGATTCACCAGAGCTCCAGAATGATCTGAAGCCAAAGCTCACACGTCTTGTGTTGTCCCTGAGCACCTCCTGCCTGCAGGACGTGGCCCCACTTGGAGCCTGCAAGCCCTGCTGTCTCAGAAGGATGGAGCCCCACACCGGGGCAGAGGAGGCAGGGCAGCCGCTCAGGCCTAGCCCCAGCTCTCTGTGGCAGCAGCTGCTGGGACACGCAGGCTGGGCAGCAGGTGCAGGCCCGAGCCCAGCGTGAGACAGCCGCTCAGCCAGCTGCTCTGGGCAAGCTGGGGCGACCTGCTCAGTCCCCGGTAGGGGGCCCTTCTGGCCACATCCCAATGAGCTGCACTGCAGAGCTGGGGTCTGAGACGGCATGAAGAAGCTTCAGTGTGACTTGCTTGGGGACTTGAGAGACATTTTTCTTTTCAACAACCTGAGTTGGGGTTTCCTGTCCAGGTCAGAAGTGGTCCCTCAAGTTTGAAAGTGGACCATAAAGTAGAAACCTCCCTGCTCCTAAAAAACTGTTCAATCTCTTTTTCCAGATAGAGGCACAGAACCCAAGAACCCAATGACCTCACTGGTGAAGCACTTGCCTAGAATGTACAAGTTCCTGGGTTCCAACCCCAGCACAACAAAATATTAATCTATAAAATAAAACAAAGTGACTTTGAAATCCCAAAGGAAGCTGAGGAAAGAGAGAACAGGACCTCATGGAGTTAGATTAGAAGTGAAGTGAGCCACCTACAGTTCCAAGTTGGACCAGAATCTCCATAGGTTCTACTGGACCAGCACCCAAATTATCCTACCATGACTCCTTAGAACCTCTCAGCCCTCTTTGGCCTGACCCTGACAGCTTCAACCCCTTAACGGGGCTAATGAGATGACAGATGTGAGCTTATTTTCTTTCTCCTTGTTGGTTGAACTCCAAAAAAGTTCCTTTTGTTTTGCAAGAACCCAGTGTCAGACATGAATTTTCATGTGAGTGGGACAGCAAGCCTTTGCCTAGTGTCAGATACATAGGATGAGTCAGCGAGAGAGCTGTTCAGAGGCTTCTGGTACCTTCCTCACTTTCCCTCACCCAGCTCACACTACAACTGACAGAGGAGAGATGAGAGACAGCAAGAGGGTAGGAAGAAAACAGGATCCACACTGGCATGGGCAGCCCAAGCTCAGGACCAGCTGCTGGGCTCAGGCTGGGCAGCTGGTCTCGGTCTCAGCTAATGTCTACGAGTGCTGACCTCAGTAAAAATTCTGATGCCACAGCAAGGCAGAACTGGGTTGGGCTGGGACTTTATGCTTCTTCTCCTTTCCCTAAGAACTATCCACATTCTGTGGATGTGTGTATTCAAAAGAGGTGGAGCATATGATACACTTAATGTACTATATTATACACTATAACATACAGACAGTATAAAGCACATGCTAAAAGAGTAATGATTAAAAGACATTCAAGAGGAGTTCTAATGTTCTTCTCCTGTATTCATTGATTTCCATACCACTAAGCCTCTGCTAATCCTCAGGGGTCTGAAGGTACCAATTCCTTCCGTTCAGAGATGGGTTAATGTATAAGGGACCATGGAAACCACAACACAGGATATGCATCCACAGAGCATCAGTTTACTCGGTTACTAGGATCTCAACATATTTTAGTTCAGGCATAAACAGCTGTGTTATAGAGTAAGATGCATATAAGTGTTTACACAGGACACTTTGGAAAAAACTCTGTTATTGTGGCCCTGAGTGCTGGGCCCTGGACCAGATCCTGTCCAGATCACCAAGATGGCGGCGTCCTCTTAAATGGGGTACTCAGTGAAAATGTCTCCAAAACAATGTTGTAAGTGAAGACAATTAGGCCTAAACACTACAGTGTAAGGAACTTCAAGGTACTGAGTCTGCATGTTAAATAAGAACGTCTGTCCTTTACTCTGTTTCTTCACTTGATCATTCTTTCAGCAGCAGATATTTACTGAATGCCAATTCTTGTCCAGGCACCCTGGAAGTCACTGCACCAATTATTTAGGAAGAGACTCATCTGAAGAGTATCAGACCCAGAGAAAATGAAGGGCAACCATGTTTGGAAAATGAAAGTAGCTGTTCCTCTGAGTCTCCTCTATTTATGTGAGTCTGTTTCTCTGACTGTAATGATACAGTAAGAATGAAAAGGGAGAAATACTTTGGAATTAAATTACACATGTGAAAATTAATTTATGTACATAATTCGTGCCTTCAGGAAATCCTGATTGAGTCTAATGGATGCCAGAATGTGTCCCATGTACAGTGAGGAAGATCAGTCTTGATAAGCACTTGCCCACCCAGGGAAAACTGGCAAGGAGATGGGAGATAGAAATGTGGTTGTCTAGGGAAACACTGGCATGGATCAAACTGTGGTGCCACCAGACTTCCAGGGGTGGGGGTTTTGATTTGCTCTGTACACCACTAAGCCTGTGATTATTCTTTTTCTCCTGACTTAAAGGTTTCACAATATTTAGAAATAAATGCTATTACCAGAACAATGGCCATATCATGGAAGGTGGCAACCAGAAGATGGTGTGACAGTTATCATCATTGATAGTGTCTAATCAGCTCAGATTTAGAAATACAGTGAGCCCAGTCACCCAGGGTGGGACAAAGCTCAGGCCCTGTCTATAAAACATGAGCCAAGTAAAGCACTTCGTGTGTCAGTGTTGTGCTGCAGTAGTGGCAACACATTTGAGAAGGCAGAACCCACTGGATTAAATAGCAGATGCAGAGAAGAACCGAGTGCTGCTATTCGGTCAGTTAGTTGGGTGAATCAAACACACAGGACCACGCCACCTCAGTGTCTGTCCATAGAATGTTGTCCAGCAGAACCATCTGGTAAGCTCTGCATGTCCTTGGCACCAGAAGGGTGGTGGTGTGTGTGTGTGTGTGTATGTGTTCAAGGTCATGCAAAAGGTCTCCTACTAGTGACATCTTCTTTGCCATTTCTGAATCCAGAAGGCAAATAATTAGCAATTCTATTAAAAAAAAAGGCTAGAAAACAGCAAAAAAGTCATCCTGTGGTTAGTCTGGAGAGAAGGTATCAGTCTATTAGGGCTGCCATAACAAATACACAGACCAGATAGCTTCAGCAATGGAAATTTATTTTTTCACAGTTCTGGAGGCCACAAGATTGAAATCGAGGTATTAGAGGTGTTGGTTTCTTTTAGGCGTTTAGGTTCGTGGGTGTCTGTATTCTTGCATCTGGCAGGTCTGTGTCCTAATCTCTTCTTCTTCCAAGGATATCAGTCATACTAGATCAGGGCCAACTTACTTCACTTACTTGTAATTACCTCTCTAAAGACCCTGTCACCAACATGTACAGTCACATTCTACAGTGCTATGGTTAGAACTTTAACACAGGAATTCAGAGAGGGACACGATTTAACCCATAACAGAAGTACTTTCTTATCTTTGGTACAATGAAGCAATAGAACAAAGAGAACTAACTAGCATGCTGTGTGGTGAGCCTGGGACCTGGTGTGGAGGACAAGGATACTGACCCAACTCAGTCACCCATGACCAGGACTGAGGACTGACCATCTCATCTCCATGGAAAGCCCTTCTCCACAGCAGGATGGTGAGATCCCTAGAGCAGGTTGCCCCAATCACACATGAAAGAAGAGGCTCTCTTGAATCCCAAACAGGATTTGGCCCAGTGCTCCCTGGGGTGAAACCAATGACATGCAATGTACAGGCCCTACAGGGTCTGACCCCAAGGCAGAACTGGGACAGGGCTTTGACTTCATGCCTCTTCTGCTTTCCCCAAGAACATGTCCTCAAATTAACATTTTTCTCTCTGGTTGAGGGTAAATACTCTTCGTCAAGATTTCATGCTGTTGAACACCATTAGGGTCGGGGTTTTTTGTTTTTTTTTTTTTCTCTTTTAGATGTGTGTGTGTGTGTGGGCATACACGTGTGTTCTGCTGGTGATTGAATTTGGTTCTTTTGCACTGAGCTGCATCCTCAGCCCCCTCTTTTTTTTTTTTTTTTGAGACAGGTTCTCGCTTTGTATTTCAGGCTGGCCCTGAGCTCACTATGTAGCCCAGTCAAGCCTGGGACTCAGCAATCCTCCTGTCTCTGCCTCCCGAGTGCTGGGATTACAGGCATGAGCTACCACACCTGGCACTGTGGTATGTGGTTACCAGGGATCGAACTCAGGACCTTGTACTTGGGAGGCAGGTGCTGGAACCACTGAGCTAAATCTCTGGCCCAGCCCCCACTTTTTTAAAAATTTCAAAACAGGGTCTTGCTAAGTTTCTAAATTGCCCACACTGGGCTCAAACTTGTGATCCTCTTGCCACAGCCTCCCCCAGTGCTGGGATCATAGGCTCTACTCTGTTTCGAGCTCTCTGTCACTTCAGTGGCTTAAATCAGCATAATAAGGAAGAAGAAACTCTTGCTATTTGGGTAATGACACCAGGAGGTATTTGTAATGCAGCTAACAGCTCCGTGCAGCTCCAATCTGGTTTATGCAAAAACAGTCACTTTACAGCCCACAAGGAAAGCTAGGAGGGATCTGCTTTGATCTATTATCAAAGAAAATTTTACATTTATGTAGGAATGACTAATGTTAGAAATATTACTTTTGGGGAGAATCATTGGCCCATCTATAGCTTAAATTTAGATATTTACAATGATTCTGTTGGCACCTGAGATCACTCAGCATTAAACAAACAAATAAATGTGAAACTCTGTTTCATTCTTCAAACAAAGATCAAATGAGTCGAGGCACAGCAGCTGCATGCCTGTGCATATTTCTTGCCTCCACTCTACCCATCATATTCCAAGCTGGTCAGAGTTTTCAAGAAGTAGCAAAATGCTTTCCTCTGGCACAAGACCAGAGCCTGGGACCTTTGTTTCAGAAAGAAGTTCTTCCACATTCTGATCTAGCCCGAGGGAATAGGATTTGAGCCAGGACCTGAATGACTGAATCTACTACGCTCTGCTACCAGCTTCTTGCAGACCATCTCTTGACTTCCATGCCTGATCTTCCTCATCCATAAAGTGGGAATATTATTTGCCTTTCCTCCTTCTTGAGACTTTTGTGAGAATCAAGTGGAGTTGTGTAAACGAAGGTACTTGTCTAGTATCTCGCAGGGGACGTTTTTTGGTTTTGTCACCCAGCTTTTTTTTATCTTTCCTTCCAGAAACAGAATAAGGCTATTCTACATCTTAAATTCCCTCTGGATTACCAATTCAAATCCCACTCTCAGTAGCTGGACTACAGAGGGACTTGACCCCTTCTGAGGTGTGGTGGGAACTGAGAAAGAGGCCCAAGGCTTTGAGCCTCCCATCCCCAATAGGGTGGATTTTCCATCAGAAGCCTTTCCAACCTCTACCCAGAGTGTCATCCTAAATCGCAGTGCTTACAAAAGCTGAACAAGCATAAACTACCCTTTCCTGACTTCTGCAGGCCATGATCTACTTGTAAATTATTACCCAAAATGTTGCATGAAAACAAGATTTGGAAGGCTGGTGTGCAACAGAGATGATTTTCTTGAAATAGCATTTTCTGTCACACACATGCTTGTGAAGACCTTCAGAGCTGCAGGCCAGCAGCAGGTCAGTCACATCTTAGATTGGAGAGGCAGTTTGGTGGCAATGACAGTAGCTTCCTAATGCCTGGATTTCAGAATCACAAACACAACCAGCAAACTCGAACTCAGTTATTTGCATGGAGGTCTTTAATCCCCACCTTTTTTGGTGTTTCAAGAGCCAAAATTCTCCACAGCAAGTCAGTTTTGCTGTGTTCTGGGAATCTTTCTGGAGATCCAAACTTGTAGACCATCCAACCTTTCTCCAAGCACCCAATACTGGTGTTAAAGTCCTCCCTACTCTACATAATCAGTGCAACTTCTGCACTCTACAGATGAAACCTGCCTAGCACAGAGGAGATGGGCACTTGAATCCAACCTGGCCAAGGAGAGTTATATCACAAAACTTCATTCCTGCAATTGAGAAATGGAGAATAACTTTCTGATGGACTTGGAGGATATGAGGTCAGAGCTACTGGTGGCCACTTCAATTTTCTTGTCTTGTCTGAGAGAAAAAAAACCATGAGAAGAGACAGCAAAGAGAGAAGCTCCATCTTGACACCATTTGAGTAGCTGAATCAAGCAACATTGTTGCCACATCTACCCCTCCACTGGCCAGTTAACATGAGCCAAATGGACCTGGCTATTCTATCATTTGGCCAAACATAACTTTTGAGTAGAGAAACCATGTGGCAGAAAAACCAGTGGTCAGATGGCGATAGATTCCATAAGCTCACTCAGAGGTTGAGAGTCTCCTGGGAGCACTTTAACAGATGCATGTGAATAGGTCTGCACCTTGGTGAATAGGTCTGAAGTTCCCTGTTTGGGTTCCGGTTCTAGTTCTGGTTCCAGTTCCAGTTCCGGTTCCGGTTCCGGTTCCATGGGCAGGTATGAGCAACTGGAGAACTCTGTCAGGGGTGAGGCCCCCACATGCTCCTTATAGTACCTGTTCCATAGACAACTTACATGTGAATCATACATTCAGCTTGAATCCTACTTTCAGGAGCTAATACTATTTTTTTTTTTTACTTAATTTTGATTTTTCTCTTATTGGGTAAAACAAAATGAAAAAGTCCCTTGCATTCATTCACTCCTTAGTGTAAGTACCACATGAGAATACTATCAAGTGATATATTTCATCCCAGCTTGTGTAAGCTGAAGCAGCTTGGCCACTTAAAAAAAATGTGATAAATAAGTGAATATATAATCAATCCCTCGAGTGCCAGTTCTCTGTTCTGTGTGTTCTGGGAACTGTGCTTTTGTCTTTGTTCCATGACCCTAAAAAGAAAAGTAATGTAGGGAAAAATGTTGACAGACTGTTCTCCGTGACATTAGCCAAAAGAAAAAGCAATATGACTAATACTTATTCCAGAAGGGATACCTACCAAAGATTTTAGTGGGTATAGGTGAGAGTAGAATTAACTTTTTAATAACCCAAGCCACTCAAAACAGAGAAGACAAACATTTTGCTGCTTGGGGTCTGCAATATGTGAAAGACAGCCCTATGGAGTGTACAACCCCACAAATAAATATTGATGGAGCATTTTGGAAGCACCTGGCCAGGTTTGGGGGTGGCCAAAAACAAATCAGATATGCTTCATTGGTTCAAGAAATGTACAGTCCACAGAGAACCAGGCTTGGTGAAAGAGCATACTTATTTGACTGAAGATTTTATCTTTGGAATCAAATAAAAAATGTTCAAAGGCAAAGCTGAAAAATAAGTGGGGTGATTACACCAGCTGATTCCCTAGTATGACTCATAGCATGGTTCTGAAGTCAGCTCCCAAAAATGATTTCTGAATATATTGGTAGAGCTCTGGAACTTGTGCATAACCCCCTGAGATAGCACTTTGAAGGGGCAAATTTATTTAATAGGCTCTGTAAGTTCCAGTTTGCTTGCTTTTGTTTTCAGAACCATCCATGAGCAAAGCTATCATATAGTTAAATGCTTGGTTTTTGGAATTTTCCTCTAAAATGAGTTTCCCTAAACCTTCTCAGGGTGTGGAGATTCATTAGGCCACATAAAGATGAACATTAAATTATATTGGCTCATTGTTTCTGCTGTGGTGTCACCACTGAGATGCCCCCAAGGGATTCTTGTAGCCTCTTCTGTGGAAAAAAGTAGTCTTTTCCCTCAGGATCTTCTGCCTTAACACTTCACCCTTGGTCGTTGCCCATGAAGCAATCGGGGCCATTTCTGTCAGGATCTCTGGGAGCACTGACTTCCCCTGGAGACCCTATTTACTCTGTTAGACATGATAAAAACCTTCACTCAACTTTGTTGCATTTCGTCCCCTGGATTTAGGTCCCCAATGTCCCTACTGTGAAGAGCTTGTCAACTTCTGTTTGTGGTCTTTTTTAAATCCCAGCCCCCACTCACAATGGAGACACAGTGTTCAGGTCCATCCTTTCTTCCACTAGGCTCCGAACTGAAGTCCCCACAGCCTCCTCTCTTTATGCAAACAGATTCCTGAGTGGCCTCATTAGATGAAGAACCCATGAGACATAGCCAAGACATCAGCGATCCATTAAGATCAGGCCAGGCCCTGAGGAAGTCAGGGCGCCTCTTGGTTTCCGACATAGCCAACTTCAGGCCAAAGCTTACGTGTAATTAACAGAATGGGATCTGGGCAGGAAGCTGCAGGGTAGGAACAGTGTCTACGAGTGACTGCAGGGGAGGCGCACCTCACAGTCTCAGGTGTCAGCAGTTTGCCCAGCCCAGTAGAAAGGACAGCACAGGTACTCCTCACCAGGTTTTCCTTCACTGAGTCAAATTTAAGGCACATTCACATCCTGTTTTATAAAGTCTGTCCTGTCTTAATTCATTTACAGTCAATATGGTTCCGCATTAAAAAATTCCCTACCTATGTAACCAAGGCTTCAAATATAGGGGTCTGAGCTCTCCCGCCACCACTGCCTCATCACCCAGCCGCCTTTCTCCTAGCAACTTTCTCAAACTGTGCATTTCATTTGAATATTTGAGGGAAAGAATATTTTTATATTAAAACAAGCTTGAATAGATTATGGAGTTAGTTGCAAACTTCACATCAATTTTTAAGCTAGAGCAAGGGACTTAAAAGAAATTTCATATCCGCTGCTCTGGGGCATGCCTTTGCTCATGTTAGAGACACTTCAGCGGAAAAGTTGAAGAGTTCTGATGTGGGCCGCTGGGAGCCGTGGAGAGCTTCCCACCTGACCCTGTGGGGCCCCTCACTCCGCAGGCCGCTCGGGGGAGAAGGAACAAAGGCAATCACTGGGCTCAGCCCCTGTGTAACCGTCACACACACTGTCTCCGGATCCCAGGCGTGCCATGCACTGAGGAGTCCGCCTGGGCCTCCCCATGTTCCCAAGGGACAGGCCCCGAGAGGGGAAGAGCTCTGTGTCCCACTGCCTCCTCCAGCCTGGCCTGCTGATCCTGCTGCCATTGACACCTTCAGATGAGCTGGCCCCTGCTTCCCACTTCTGACCTTTCCTGTCTCCTAAGGCCAGGCCCACGTGGTAGAGGCCAGGAGACTGGCTCCCTGCCGCTGTGCTCTCTTGGGTCCAGCTGTCCCCACTCCCGCCAGCTACTCCAGTTAGTGATCTTTTCTGTAATAGGACAGCCTCCAATACTATTTCTAACTCCAGGATAGAGCAACTCCGGGGCCGTTTCAGAGACAGCCTTGGAAATGAGTTTCAGGCGGCTGTTGCTGCTGACTTTGAAGACAAGGATTGCTCTCATGCAACCAGTGGCCATGAGGTTCGAGAGCCCTGAGAAGGGCTCTGAAGAAGCCCCTGCCACCCTGAATGGAGGGGGAAGGTAGGCCCCATCTCAGTGGTCACGTCATGCCCCAAATCACCTACCCTCTCCAGGAGAAGGGAATAGGCTCCCTCAGGGCCCTTTGTGCGGTCCTCAACCCCTGGGCATCAGAGCAGTGGCTTCTCCCACCAGAACTCTTCCTGAGCCCAGGAGGAAGTACTCATCTAGGGACTTTATGGCTCCCACTTATGCCCAAGGATGTGGGGGGTGGGCAAGGACACCCTCTCCTCCAGAGCAGGTCTGAGTGAACAGGAAGAAGCTCCAGCCTTTCTTTCTCCCAGCCTTTGCTTTCTGTTCCAAGCCTGTAGTCCTTACCTTTGATTCACAGAAACATTTTAGAATAAACACTAAGAAGCAAGTCTGCTCATGAGGAAATGTTCTGAATTCTAATAAACTGTTTTCTCTCCAAAAGACAACAGCACTGCTTCCAGGTTCCAAATTGGTCCCCGCTTTTGTCCACATTTTGTCCCCTCCCGTGGAGCTCAGTATATGTGAAACTCTGAAGATGTTTCAGAGGCCAAGCAGGATCTGGAAGGGACCACACCTCAGTGGTAGCGACACTGATTTGCAGCAACTAACATTTACTGACCATATGTCAGGCCCTGTGACAAGAGCTTGCAATGGAGTATGGCACAATGTGGACAAAATCTCTTACTCTCTTCATTTAAAAATCTAATGGGGAAAATCTTCCCACCTCTTAAAAAAAAAAAAAGAAAGCTTGTTATTGTATTGAACATTTGAAGGAGACAGGCAAGATGCTATAGACACACAGAGGGAGGATATAACATGGCTAGAAGTAGCATATAGAGTCAGAAACCTTCTCCCAGAGAAAGACACATTTAAAATAAGCCTACAGGTATCAGAGCTGGAATAAAGGGAAGCAGGGGGAGTGACCAAAGCTTCAAGGTGAGGAACAAGCTTGTGTGGAAAGCTGGGGGCGGTGAGATGTCTAAGGAATGTAAGATGCTTCGCCTCTCAGGCAGGTCCAGAGGGGCTGTGGGCAAGACAAGTCTAACCTCAGCCTCACTGAGAAGCACCTGAAAGGTTAAAGGAGAGGAAAAGGCAGAAGTGATTTGGATGTTTAAAAGATTGCTCTGACTCTTGGGGGCAAAATGGAGTTAGAATGTATGAAAATCAATTCAGGAAAGTTTGGGGGCACTTGTCTGAGTGTGATGGCAGGGCGGTGGCAGAGAAGGTAGAAAGAGGAAGATGATCTACTGAAGACCAAGGAGGAAATGGTGAAATTTGGAAAGGTTCAAGGCTAGTACCTGGCATTTAAGGAGTGAAAATGTACACAGGAGGAGCCCAGGGTCATGGCATGGGCTGTCAAAAGACCAGCTGTCTTTTGGCTGAATGTTCTTGCAGTAAAGATCAACAGAATCTTGTTGGGGTGGCAGCTGGAACTGGATGTCAGCTTCCTTCTGGGTCAGAGAGAGCTGCACCTTCTGCCTGTGTGGGATCAGCATGTCTGGCTAGGCCCTGGGCTCAGCTCCTACCAGAAGCAGCTTTGTCCTCCAGGCTGTGCTCTGGGGCCTAACAAGGGATGTCTCGAATCCTGGCTCAAAATGCCATGACCCTGGGCTCGTCCTGTGCACTTTCCCACTCCCTAAATGAGAATGAAGCAAGACCATCAGCCTTCTGGGCAGAACTCGCTGCCTTTCTAGTCTCATGCAGGAAGTTGCTTAATGAACTCAGGAACAGTGAGTTGCAGTGACCAGATTTCTTACACTGAATCTGTGGCTCCCTGCTCCCCTCTCCCATTCCTCTCCCTGGGCATAGCTGACACCCTCTTTCCCTCAATTTCCTCTCTTCTCATTCAAACCCTGCCCCCCTTGCCCTTTAATGTGCAAGGTTCTCATTTTCTGCCTAACTCGTGGTCTTGTGTTCATTATTGTTTGTCTCTTTTCTGAAACTGTTTCCACTTTTCAGGAACTTTGTGGCTCTCTTGACTGTTGGACTGCCAGCTCTGAAGGCATACTTGTCCTTGGCCCCTCACTCCATTTCCTCCACATCCAGTGACATTATGGTTGAACTGTCTTCCTCAAAAAAGATAATTTTGAAATCCTAACCTCTCGTTCCTCTAAGTGTGATGGTATCTGGAAACAGAGTCATCAGGGAGATAATTACTTGGAAAAAATCATGCTGGAGTAGAGTGGACCCCAATCCAGTACAGCTAAGTAGAAGTAAGTGAAAGTCATGTAAAGTAGAAGTCATGTAAATACACAAAGACATACACAGAGAACGCTTTAGACAATGAAGGCCGAAGCTGATGTCATGTAGCTTTTGATTGTTAATCTCAATTGTCACCCTTTTGGCTTGAGAGATGCCTAGGAGATTAGCAAAGCATACCTCTTCGGATGGCCAAAATGTCACGGTAGTGAGGTCCTGAGGACTATATCTTGTCCCTGGCCCCTTCTCCTTTGGCTCTTCTGTGCTTGCTAACCAGATGCCACGCGCAGATCAGCTTTTCTCTCCCAGGCCCTTCTGCTGTAAGTTTCTGCTGTGGAGCCAGTTTAACATGGACTGAAACCTTTGTAGCTGTGACCCAGAATAAACCCTTTCTACCTTAAGTTGTGTATACCAGGCATTTGGTATTTTGTTGTGGGAAGCCAACACAAATGCTACCAGATTATTCCAGAATGTCACTTCCAAGGACCTCTTTGACAACAAGTTGTGAGTTTTATCAGGTTCCCAGTTCCTACTAAAACCCCTATATTGTTGATAACAGTGATGTTTTCACAAGAGGAATATCTCTCTGAGGGTTTGAACTATGTGAGTCATGAAGTTTGAAGTGGTTCCTAACCATTCACTGCCCTACCATGCCTCCCTCCTGCCGCATCCTTTCTTCACAGGACTCAGTCATCCACCAAAGAGAGTGGATAATGTTACTGTTGCTCATGTATATTGTTTGTTGCCCGTGTTCTCCCTGTTAGAACAGAAGCTCCACTAGAACAGGGGCCTGTTTTGTTCGCTGGCACACAGTATATACCAGTATACCTTCATTGAATAAATTTTTGTTGAATGAGGACTTTCCACTCCAGCAAACATGCTTCTGCTCAGCAAAAGCTAGGGAGGGGGTGATGCAGCTAGAAGCGATGAAAACAGTGCCAAGTGCTAGAGATTTTTTTTTTTTTTGAGACAGGGTCTCGCTTTGTAGTTCAGGCTGGCCCTGAACTCACTATGTAGCCCAGACAAGCCTCGAACTCAGCAATCCTCTTTTCTCTGCCCCCTGAGTGTTGGGATGACAGGCGTGAGCCACCATGCCCGGCATTGTGATATGTGGTATTGATGGCTGGTGGGCGTGAGTCACCATACTCAACATTGTATGTGGTTACCGGGATCGAACTCAGGACCTTGCACTTGTGAGGCAGGCACCGGAACCACTGAGCAAAATCTCCGGCCTAAGTGCTAGAGAATTTTAAAAAGTAATTTCTCTTGTCTGTGGAATCCAGGTTTAACATACAGTGTACCCCTGTGAAGTCACAGTTCAGAGCTCACACGTCAGTCATTCATGAACTTTCCTTAGAACCTAACACTTCTTCTCAGAATAACCTGCAAATTCACACAAATCACAGATACCCTCTGCAGGGGAGGGGCAGGAGGTTTGCAAGTAGCCAATCTGAGAGTGTTATTCAGCTCTCCTTGTTGTTGATTGGCTGCTGACTATAACCCATCTCTGGCAGCTGTATTAGCATATTCTCATCATAACAGGTTGCTTTATCTTGGCTTTGTTCTTCTTAAAGCCCTAAGACCCCTAAAATGCAGCATCTTCTAAAGATTTATAAATAGTGTTTTATTAAATTAAATTGTGTAACTATGGAAAACTAGCATTTTTAGGGTTTAAACTATTAAAATAGAAATTTACAGGGATTTTTCTGGCTATATCTGAAATCGTGGTTTTTCACAATTTGTGAGTGCCCTAGGAAAGTAACTCCCATGAATTTCGGAGATCTGCTGTATAGTGAAGGCAAATCTACTGTGGTTCTTGATTGTTTTGTAATTTCCAGTTCTCTATTGCTTGATGGACTCAGAAGCCTGATTCTTTGTGCGATGTCACCTGGAGAGATAGCACCTACCTAGGGGTTGCTGTCTGGCCTGTGGGGTCTCCCTGGGCCACACTGCTAGCCAAACCAAGGGATCTGACTGTCCAGGGAACTGAGGATGAGTGAGTTCCAGAGGGGATGGAAAATTACATGTTTGGTGGCCACAGTGTTATACTGCCAGTGCTACTAATATAAGGCACAACTTTGGACTTTGGAGGCTTTATTACTATAAAGCAGAACTAAGACTTCTAGAAACACATGGACAACTATAAGGCAGAAAAAAGGGTCAAGGAACTGGAAGGCCTGGAAGAGCTACTGGATTTCAAAGAAAGAAGATGGCAGTATGTGAGCAGAGAGGATAGATGATAGGCAGATGTCAGGGGCCCTAGAACTAGCCCTTGAAGGAAGAGGAGACATGGAGACATGTGAAGGTATAATGTAAGCAAAATTGTGAGCAAAGTCTTGGGCAGCAGACTACATTTAGAAGACAATCACAAGCAGATAGGACACACTAGCCAACTGACAGTTCTAAGACAAATAATGCCAAGGAAGGTTATATTTGACTGTCTCTCCTGGTAACAAGTGGGTCCTGATGCCAAGAAAGATGCATAGGGAGTTCTGAGAAAAAAAGTGAAACTCTAGCCGCTCACGCCTATAATCCCAGCACTCGGGAGGCAGAGACAGGAGGATGCTGAGTTCAAGGCTCGCCTGGGCTACATAGTAAGTTCAGGGCCAGTCTGAACTACAAAGCAAGAGCCTGTCTCAAAAAAAAAAAAAAAAAAAAAGTGAAACTCTAGTCTTTTTTTTTACTTGGATAAATAACATCCTGATAGTTTGGCGATAGGTACTTCAAATAGAATATAGCACTAGACAGGAATATAGTTGTCAGCAGTGTTGCTCCAGAAATATGAGTCCCTGAAGAGTTGCTATCATCTCCAGGTTGGCAGAGGGGGCCTCTCCCTTGCTCCAGATAACTTCCTGTTTCTTGTCTGATATTTGCAGGGTATGAGGCTGTATCAGTGGCTGGCCAAGAGAGATCCCAGGGAGAGTTTGCTGCAGCACTTTTGTAGGTGGCCTTCTGGTAATGAACAGTGGTGTTTTAATATTTGACCCCTTTAGAGAGAGAGAGACAGAGATGGAGACAGAGAGAGAGACAGAGATAGACAGTGACAGAGAGATTTGCTACATAGTTCAGGAACTTGCTACATAGCACAGGCTGACCTCAAATTCTCTTGCCTCAGCCTCCCAAGTGTTAGGGTTGCAGGTGTGCTCCACCATGGCTGGTAGAGGGAAGGTCTAATAAAAAGGGTACAATGGAGGAAGAAAATCAGCTGCATGTGAGTCACCCCACGACAGTGACAATATGAAGTCAATCTCGAAGAAAAGTTGAGCATTACCTACTAAAACTGACACAATGGGGTAAATGATACAAGAATTAAAGCCACGTTTCTAGTAGAGACTTGCTTTTCCTTGTGATGACAGTCACTGGCAAATTATATTTTCTAAGAATGACAATTATGGCCAAATAATAACATGCTATAGAAGTTATTAATTGATGTTTTAGATGTTACCTTGAGGCAGAAAATTAGAACACATTGGAGCCTTATGTTTCTTCTACTGATCATCATGATCTGTCAAAGGCACCACCTTTCTTTTCTTAGATTTAACTCATCCATTTCTTCAACTTAAATTACCTAGTGGCTGTAACTCTTGAGTTCAGCCTGCCTTTCTCATTTAGGCATTCACCTCAGCCCTACATGTTTGATTGTGCCTTCTTCTGCCACTTCCTCGTGGTCTCCAGGCTTCAAGTGGGAGGAAAAGGGCCAAATGTGAGCATACCTTCTTTGTTGTCTATATCTCTAATGACTGCAGGTAGGCAGAGGTGATTTTTTTTTAAAATTTGAGACAAGGGTTCCATATGTAGTTCTTGCTGGACTTGAATTCACTGTAATACCCAGGCTGTGCTTGAACTCAGCAGTCCTCCTCCATCACCTTCCTGAGTGCTGGGATTATAAGCATGTGTGAGAGATACCCCGCCCAGATTGGTGGTTTTAAATGAGGTGTAGGTTGAAGCTGAGGGCTCACTGTGCTAAGTGTATTTTGCAAGATGTGTGTAGACTGCTCAGTTCAGTATCTGGCATGGAGCAGCGACCACACCACACCTGCTACTTTCCTGACATGACCAACAAACAGTGAAAGGGTGAACAAATACATAGAAGGACATAATGCAGATCCAAAGTGCATAATCCAATTACAAACTGCAAGACAAAGAAAGAAGAATGACGAAAGTTTTCTGAATCACCACTGAAATATTTCCAGGACTTCTGCCCATTAGTAGGTGAATAGGGAGTCACAGAGGATGGGGCCGTGCCCTCCCCTCGGATCTCAGCCTCTCCAGGAACTGGTTTCTTACAATATGCCTCTTTGACACAGGTCATCCATCCAACCCAAAATACCTTAATTTATCTTTACATAGAAAAAAAAAGTAGACACTGTGATAGATATTCTGACAAAAGGCACATAAATACTACCCTATGAGTTGTTTCCAGTGGTTAATTTCAAGGATTTTTAAGTGTAAATTTGACCTACTGCTCGTACCCATTGTATGAGCAGCTCAGGTCAGATGTCACAGCCCAGCAGGAAGTTTTCTAGACCACCGTCTGCAGAGTGGGCTGCATCCTCCTCCTGTTCTCCAGTCTTAGTGAGCAGTGACCCTATGTTCGACTTGAAATAACTGAATGTTGAAGCAGAGTGTGCCGGGCAGAAGAAACTGGTTCTTTCTTTGCTAATTGCTCCCAAGCCCTGAGAGAAGACAGTTCTGGGTTTGACCCTTTCTGCTCAGAAAAGGCTGAAATGTTCTAGACAGGGAGCCTCGGGGCACAACCCACAATCCATGGCACTGACCCGGGCTGGGCTCCTGGCCTGAGCCCCAGGCACCAGGGAACCATCTTTCTTCTTTCTACTTTGGCAAGTTCCAGGTGAAGTTGCACAACTGGATACCAAGCCCAGCTTGTCTCCTGCAGCAGCTATCCTCAGACTGGGGCCAAGGAAAGCTGGGGGTGCTCAGACTCTTCAAGGGACTCCAATTCCAAAGTCTTACCTTACAAAGCACTGTTATCTACAGTTGTCTCATTAAAACCCATGTCTCTCTTGCCCCTCATAATCACACTGAGTTTGCTCTGGATGTAAAATCCTCCTCGGGACAAAGGAGAGCAGAAGGACATGTTGGCTTCCGGGGGCCTCTTTAATGATTCATCAAGGCGCACTCCCCTCCCCAGGCTTTCTGTCTCTCCTCGGTTCATACACAGTTCTGTCAAGGGTGAAACATGGCCCACACTGAGATACTCTAAATTTAGAACAAGTAAAGCAGTGTATGTTAGTGGTGATGGACTTTTTTACATGATTTCTTTCAGAATCTGTCTGCATTATTCAGTAATTAAAACTTATTTTATCAAACCAGCTCATGAAATATTTATTCCAATTATAGCTAGTCCTCATCTTATTTCATCTTATGAAATGTTTAATCTTTTATAACTTAACAAAAATAAACTTTTAAAGCAAGGATGAGGCATCTCGATGTCAACTTTAATTTATGCAAGCGACATACAGTTGTTTAAAATTGTTGGAGGAAATTTTTGAGCAAAAATGTTTGTGAGCCATGGCCTAAGGGGTCTTGGATTCCCCATCTTGGGATCCCACTCACCTGAGCCACACCCCTTCCTAGAGCAGTTCTGCCCAAAAGTAGCCATTAGACGCAGATGGCTGTTCATATTTTAATTGATTTAATTTAACTCCTAAATATACTGGCCACCTTTCAAGTGCTAAATAACCACATACAGCTTGTGATTATTATATTTGACAATCCAGATACAGGATATTTCATCATCACAGAGAGTTCTGTGGGATAGCGCTGGTCTAGAGTTCTCCAGAATTGACAAGGCCTTGGCAGGTAAATACAGCTCTCTCCAATCTTTTAAAAAGATCATTCAAGTGTATGATGCTCAGTAGTTTATAGAGCAAAGTAAGTCTCTTTCTGCACCTGTCCCCAGCGTCCCAGTGTCTCCTCCTATCAGTTTCTTGAAATCCTTGCCAAAGACATCCTACTCCAGTGCAATGGTAAGTATGTGCATATCCACAGTAGTTTTATAATATGGCCACGAATCTTCTTAAACATACCTCCCATGCAGAAGAGAGGTTTATACCACTGCCTCGTCAATATGGGTAGAATTTTGACTATTTCCATTGCAAAATGATGGAACTACCCCTGTGACTCCCAGGCAAAGTCATAAAAAGCCATGAGGCTTCTATTTGTTTGCTGGAACATTCAGTCTTGGAATCCTGAGGTACCGTTTGGGAAGTGTAGCTGCCTGGTAACTACCAAGCAAGGGGTCCCTACATCAGCAGGTGCTCAAGTGACCTTCCTAGCTGAGCCATTCTTTGCCCAAAGCAGCGAAGGCACCAGACTTAAGAATGAGAAACTATCTTGATTTTTTTCCCTGTGACTCATGAGAAGGGTCTTATCATTTAATTGGAAAGTTTAGAAAAACTTAGTAATAGTTACTTAGAAAACTAAGTCAGTGAAATACGAGGTAAATACTGACACCAAGATAATAAAAGTTGATGTATAAAATAACAGCCTGGCCAGGTAAGAGGCACATCCAGAATTTGGAAGGCTGAGACAAAAGGATACATAGTGCGTTCAAGGCCAATGGGACTCTATCTCTAAAGAAAGGAGGGAGGAGGGAGGAGAGAGAGAGTGTGTAGAGAGACAGAGACAGAGAGACAGAGAGACAGAGACAAACAGAGACAGAGAGAGAGAAGGAGAGAGAGAGTAGAGAGAGAGAGAAACAGGTTCAACTGTGAACACTTACAGTCATAGTAATACTAACACAAAGCATCGACTTAGCCAAGGCTGGTGATAAACTATGTTGGCAGAATGTAGTTTATAGAAGGAAGGAAAATATACACCAGAAAGTTGAAGGTAGGCAACAGAAGATTTCTAAAATTGAAGAAGTTAAAGATAGTCACATTAATTAGCAATCCAGGTATAAATTGCAGAAGGAACAAATGAGTGATACAGAAGCTGTGTGTAGCGAGGAAAGTGACCCAAAGAGTGAATTCAGGAGGACACTCAAGCACCCGTGGCAGAGAGGCCTTCTGTAGATGAGCTTTTCAGCCCACTCCAGAACCACTGAATCAGGAACTCTGGGTTAGAACCTGCAATCTGCGTCCCCTTCAAGGAGCCTTCCTTGTATGAGTCTGATGCCCACTGAGCTTGAGAAATATTGATACACACGATCTGACCCTTCTCTACCACTCGGACATCAGAGTTTCCTAATTTACTAAACCTGAGCTACACCAGCCTTCTTTCTCCGGGTTAAACAAGTTTTTACTCTTAGGTCCTTCTCTCTAACTTGGCCCCCATCTGGGAAGTGCTTTCCCGCTCCCCTTCTCTACTTTGCTAGTCTTTACTGGATGCTGCCTGGCCACGCCTCCATCCTGCCCCTCTGACTTCTGCTTTGTAATCTGCTACTCTCTTATTTTCCAGGCATTGTGCGTTCCTTGAAATCTTTGTCTTTAAAGTGTTTGTCTGAATGTCCCCACTCAAATGTAAACTACCTGAGAATGGGGAACTTATTTGCTATTTTACCACTCTGTTTCTGTACCTAAAACAAAGCTGGCATCTAGTGGGTATTGAATAATTGTTTGTTAGTAAATGATTTACCTCATCCTAAAGCATGAAGGGGTAAATCCTGCTGTGTTTTTGATGTGCATATTGGCTCTATGACAATGCAGAACTTGCTTTTTGGGTCTGGGTTGGGATCTCAGACTACATTTCTGACAAGTTCTTAATGAGCTGTTGCTTCTGCACCAAAGAACTCATTATGAATGGGAAAGTTTTACAGTGAACCATTGGGTTTGTCTCTTGTGATCACAAACGGGAGTCTCTTGGTGGCTTTCATCAACATTCTAAATATCCAGTTCCATCAGTGATGATTACATTTGAAATGTTTTCTGACCAGTAACAATGGAAATTTTCTTGAAGTAGCTCTTCTTAAAGAGAAGTTTAGACTACTTCAGAAAGATTACAGAACAATAATAATAGGCATTCAAGGAAACTACTCCTTTAATAGAGGCCAAGTTTTGCTGAGAACTCAGCAGAAACTAACTTCCATGTTTCCAGGTTAATGATGAAAAGAGAAGCTAGTTCACTGCACTTTGTGGTGAATCTGCTAACTATAAACTAAAGAACAGTGTCAGTCTGCTCCCATTCAAATCCTTTCCTAGTACCGCCAGTGAGAAAACACAGTGCCCAGCATGTGGTTTGGCTCTTCTCCTCTGCTAGAGCCTGGATATGTCCCCACAGTCCATGCTTTGGAAATGTATCCCCAAAGTCATGTGTTAGTATTTGGAATTGGGGTTTGTCATGGGTGCTCCTTCCACCATGATGGGTGGATAGCATTGATGACTTAATCAGAAGAGGGAGGGAGAAGCCTGCTCACCCTGAGCCAGCTCACTCGCTCTGTCTCATGCAACTCTCCCCACCACATTATGATGCAGCAAACTGGCCCTCACTGCGTTGTTACCCTGTGCTGTTAGCCTCCAAACCATGAGCCAAACAAACTTCTGTTCATTATAAATTGCCTACTTCCAGTTATTTTATTATAGCAACAGAAAGTGGGCTAAACCAGTCTTTCCTACTTACGTGCCATAGGTTGGTAATTGGCTAGAGATATAGTAATATTAAAACTATATTAGAGGGGGCTGGGGATTCAGCTTAGTAGTTCCAGCACCTGCCTTGCAGGTGCAAGTCCTGAGTTTGATCCCTGGTACCACATACCACAGTGCTGGGCATGGTGACTCATGCCCACCAGCAATTAGTACCAGACACCACAATGCTGGGTATGGTGGCTCACGCCTGTAATCTTACCACTAGGGAGGCAGAGACAAGAGAATTGCTGTGAGTTCAAAGCTTGCCTGGGCTACATAGTGAGCTCAGGGCCAGCCTGAATTACAAAAACAAACAAACAAAAAACTGTATTAGAAATACAGTGTACCTTGGTTCAAGAATTTACAGTAATTCTTTCCATAATTCCGAAAAAGATAGACATGTTCATGCGTGAAAGATGCCCTTGGTCATGTTTGTCACCCAATGCAGAGTTCAAAAATAAAAACAAAATTTTGCCAAATGTTTCTGTTTGTAAACAAAATTGTTTGAAAAAAAATTAGTGAACCAAGGGTCTATACTGCTGTATTATCAAAACACTCCATAATACTCTCCTTAAAAACCATGAACATCAGATAAACACTTCTCAAAATATATTCTTTTTTTTTTTTCAGAATATATTTTTAGGGCTGGAGGGTTAGTTCAGTGGTTCCAGCGCCTGCCTCACAAGTGCAAGGTCCTGAGTTCAATCCCCGGAAACCACATACAATGCTGGGCGTGGAGACTCATGCCCACCAGCAATCAATACCCCATACCACAGTGCCGGGCGTGGTGGCTCACGCCTGTAATCCCAGCACTCAGGAGGCAGAGGCAGGAGGATCGCTGAGTTCGAGGCTTGCCTGGGCTACATAGTGAGCTCAGAGCCAGCCTGAACTACAAAGCGAGACCCTGTCTCAAAAAAAAAAAAAGAATATATTTTTAAAGGTTGGTCATTCACATGGACTAAAGAGTTCTTTGAGCAAAAAACTTTAGGAGATACTGGCCCACATGAGCGCAAATTACAGTTCCTGGCTATAGAACCTCTAATGACTCTTCGAGAGTTTTCAGAACATAACATTTCCCAAGCTTATAGAATCACAGAATTTTCTAAGTATTGCATAGAACTAGTGTTCCACAGAGCAAACCTTGGGAAAGTTCACTGGAGGAAACTGGCATCTATTGAAGAATTTCCTAAGAGAAGAAGACTAAGGAGAAATGGGAAATAGCATTAAGAAAAGAGATAAAAGTAGGTAGTTGTTGACAGGCCCCTCAGTTAGCTTTTTACCTGATGGGGATTTTCCAATTTGAATACATCAGCAGACTTGCTTTTCCAAACAACACTGTTTTCATCTCTCTCTTCTTCATTCTCTTATAGAGGATTAGTGTATCAGACCTACTTGGCCCAAAGCAGTGGTTCCACTGGACAATCTGGCTGATGGAAGTGGCTTTCGCTCAAGGAACCTGTCTATACTTACAGAAAGAGATCTGCTTCCCAGTTCTGGAATTAAGGGGCAGTTGGTTTGACCCACTATGCTATCATCACCCCACCAAGCCTTCAACCACCTCTTTTCAAACTGGGTAACAGACACACCTGCTGTGATTCCCAGTAGTTGTTTATAAAGGGAACATAATTTTTAGCATTGTTGTGCAGAAATAAATGTTGCCCCATACATTTTGTTTTTGTGATATTTCTGAGTCAAATTTTTTCTTTCTTTGAACTGTACTCACTTTGATCTTATAACTATACATTTCTCACCAAATGTGTAATCAACAGCAGTACAGAAATAAACAATACAAGTATTATTGGATGTAGTTTTGTCTTTATTTTTCTATGACTTGGATAAAATAAAGCCTGGAAAACAAAAGTTTGTTTTGTTTTGTTTTAAGGGTTTTTTAAAAAATGATATATGATTACTAGTAATACTCCAGTGGCAAGTAACAGCTTTAATAATTACTTGGTGACTTAAATATCCCAGTTGCATTACACAGAATTATTTTGTTTTACCTCACTATTGTTTTATTACCTTATTGCTATTATTTCATACTCTTTCCATCCAACATGGTGGTTGACTATAAATCTCTAGACATTTTGCTCAGCTATTATTTTCCAACCATGCATAAATATATAATGACTTTTTAAAACAAGATTTTTCCAGAGTTGTAAATTTTTAAGTTCCTAGGATATTTAATAGTCTTTACCAATCTTTAAGGCAACACATAAAAAATTTTAATTCTTCACCATCTAGTAGGTTTCCACAATTGATGACCCCAAATCAAAACAAATCAGTGATGGAGAAATACATCAGGAGGGCCAGAGATTTAGCTCTGTGGTTCAGGCATCTGCCAGGCAAGTGCAAGGTCTTGAGTTTGATTCCTGGTACCACATATCACAGTGCTGGGCATGGTCGCTCACTCCTGTAATCCCAGCACTCGGGAGGCAGAGGCAGGAGGATTGCTGTGAGTTTGAGGCCAGTCTTGGCTACACAGTGAGTTCAGGGCCAGTCCGAACTACAAAAATGAGACCCTGTCTCAAAAAAGAAAACAACAAAAAAAAGCATCAGTACATGACAGGACAGGAAGAAGAGCAGGACCACCTTCAGGGCCTACAAAGCTGAAGTCTCAATCAATAGTTGGCTCAGATGGATGGTGATGCAACTACTGGCTCTGCAGACATATTGTTCAGACAGGGTGGTGTCCACAGGAAGAGGGGAGCAGGGTCATCTCTGCCTGGGGCTCTGTCACATGGAGTTGTTCCAGTACCTCCCAAATTTCTCTCTGATGTGGCCACAGTTAGTAATGTCCATTCTTGGAGCAATAAATGGCATGAGGAACAGGATTGCTATGACTCTTTGGACAAACCAGGATTATCACCTAAACATGGGGGGTGGCTCAGTTTACCCTGGACATGTGCTACATATGGGTGAGGAGACACTGTGTGACCAACATGCTCTTGGCTAGAAACACATGGTTCAGGATGTGGGGCAACATGAGGAGACTTTAACAGTGAGACTATTTGTGGAAGCAAGAGGCAAGGTAGAAGAAAAGCAAACAAGAAAAATCACAACACACACACACACACACACATACACGTGTCCTGGGTTAGTACCAATAGAGTAAACAACTACTATCAGTATTAGTTTCCTGTACCTGTTATAAAATCAACATGAGCCGGGCGTGGTGGCTCACACCTGTAATCCCAGCACTCGGGAGGCAGAGGCAGGAGGGTTGCTGAGTTCGAGGCTTGCCTGGACTACGTAGTGAGCTCAGAGCCAGCCTGAACTACAA
>PVIC010023288.1:0-27107 GCA_004025085.1 Thryonomys swinderianus | reverse complement strand
GCCTTGGCTGAGATGAGTGGCTGTGAGATCGAAGACTCCCTTGGAGTAACAGTTCCACTGGGTTTTAGTGGAACTTTGCTTCCCTGCTGACATTTCCATGTCTATTTATAGTAGTGATCTCTTTGGAATTTGCCTTCTGATTCTGTTTGTTCTTTTATTTTGCTTCATATTAACTAATATTCTCACGTCATTTTAAAAACATGTATTTGAAAAGGACATGTACTTGAGAGGAAGAGAGGAATTAAATATTTTAGAGGAGGCATCCAAAGTTATACTGTTTTCATATGATTTACCATAATCATTGTTTATGCTGTTTATATAATTATAGCAATTAGGTTTTTGTTTTATTTTTTATTTTTTAATTTAATTTTATTTTTTTTTTTATTTTTTTTTTTGAGACAGGGTCTTGCTTTGTAGTTCAGGCTGGCCCTGAGCTCACTATGTAGCCCAGGCAAGCCTGGAACTCAGCAATCCTCCTGCCTCTGCCTCACGAGTGCTGGGATGACAGGCGTGAGCCACCACGCCCGGCACTGTGGTATGTGGTATTGATGGCTGGTGGGCGTGAGTCTCCACGCCCAGCATTGTATGTGGTCACCGGGGATCAAACTCAGGACCTTGCGCTTACAAGGCAGGCGCCGGAACCGCTGAGCTAACCCTCCGGCCCTTTAATTTTATTTTTAAATTATTATTATTATTATTATTATTATTTTGAAACAGGGTCTCAATCTGTAGTTCAGGCTGTCCTTGAGCTCACTATGTAGCCCAGGCAAACCTCCAAACCAGCAATCCTCCTACCTCTGCCTCCCGCATGCTGCAATTACAGCCATGAGCCACCATGCCTGGTTTTTTTTTTTTTTTTTTAATTTAAAAATATGTGAAGGCCAGGCCTTGTGTCACACACTTAATCCTGCTCAGGAGGCTGAAACCGATGACTGTGAGTTTGAGGCCAGTCTGGGCAATTTATTGAGGCCTTGGATTTGATCCTCATCTCCACACAGATAAGTAAATAAATGTATGTGAAGCTTAAAGGAAACTTCCTTCATGTTGGGCAGGGATTTTTGATACTTAAAAGTTTTGCTCCTTGGGCCGGAGATTTAGCTCAGTGGTTCCGGCGCCTGCCTCATAAGTGCAAGGTCCTGAGTTTGATCCCCAGTAACCACATATGATGCTGGGCCTGTTGATTTATGCCCACCAGCAATCCATACCACATACCACAGTGCCAGGCGTGGTGGCTCACACCTGTAATCCTAGCACTCGGGAGGCAGAGACAGGAGGATTGAGACCCTGTCTCAAAAAAAAAAAAAGCTTCAATTAAAATCTCTTGATTTTTCTCTCTATAACACAGTCAAGGAGCAATACTTTTTTTTGAGACAGGGTCTCGCTTTGTAGTTCAGGCTGGCCCTGAGCTCACTATGTAGCCCAGGCAAGCCTTGAACTTCAGCAATCCTCCTGTCTCTGCCTCCCGAGTGCTGGGATTACAGGCATGAGCCACCAGTCTGGCACTGTGGTATGTGGTATGGATTGCTGGTGGGCGTGAGTCTCCACGCCCAACATTGTATGTGGTCACCGGGGATCAAACTCAGGACCTTGTGCTTGCGAGGCAGGCGCCGGAAACGCTGAGCTAACCCTCCAGCCCAATTGAAGCTTTTTAATAATAAACTCTGAAGAGCAAGAGCTAGTTTAGTCACCTGGATGTAATGTGAGACCTGGGACCTAATAGATACTTATTAATCTGTTCATTTGTTCTGCCCAATAAAAATGGGGACATTGTGCTTGGTGTCACAGTAGTGAACATGGGAACAAGTCCTCCTAGCGTATATTTTAGGGAGTGGAGGACTATACTCAGGAGCCACCACTTTGCGAGAATTTTCTGTTCACTTTCAGACTATTAATCATATCAGTCTAGTAAACAATAGTTTTATTAAGCAGTTGAGTGAAAAGTCAGAATGGGAAAAGCTGACCAATCAAAGAGATCATCTGTTCATTAAATACTTAACTTCTTATGTTAGGTAAATTATTTGAAATAATCTCCTGAATGCGTCATTGTGATCTTTAGTCATTCTCATTGTTGCATTCTGTGTGTAACCCTGAGCGAAGGCCTTAGGTTAATAGTTAGGTCACTGGGGGACCTTTATCTCCGATCAGTCACTGCTGAGTCCTCTGACTGCTGGCCCCCTGACCTCTACATACCAGACTCTACACACCAAAGTTCTAGTTGTTTCTGGGCTGACTGTCCTCCATGCCACACTGTGACTGCCTTAGGAACCCTTCTGTTTAGTCAGCACTGTAGCCCAAGTGCGTAAAATAATGTGTGTAGCATGGTAGATGCTAGTGAATCTTAGTACCTTAGTCCTGGACCACTCAAACACAAGTCCCTCCATCCTGTGGGCGCAGCCTGTGTCTGCACACCCAGACTCCTCAGTAGGAATTACCTTCAGCTCTGCTGCTCTCAAGAAACCCTCTGTCAAGGTAGCTCATTCACTAATGTGCTCCCCAGGTTCTCTAAACACCTCCACTTTCCTCTAGTCTCTGTTACTTCCCGGCTTTACTTCCTGCAGTCACCCCACGGATTCTGAACCCCTTTTCCCCTCTGATTTGCATCCATTCTTTTAATTCACAGCTATTAATCAGTTTAAGTAGTCCGTTAGTCAGATGAGCTTCTGTTCGCCTTTGGCTACCTAAGTAAGTAACCTTGCCAAGTTCTTTAACCTTTGTCTGTTTGCTCTTTGGTAATCTAAAAGTTGTTAAAAAAATTAAATGACTGTATCCAGACACTTTGGCATAAAGCTCAGGTTCTGTGTGGCCCCAGTCTGGTGGGTGTCTTCTTCACCCTCCGCCCTCCCTGCTTGTGGGCTGAGCTTCCCTAATGACTGCTTAACGTTGCCCTGTCCAGGTGTTCTGCAGTGATTACCAGCACACCCATCCTTACTACCAGTCAGATGAGGCCTGTCTTGACTAGGGTGGTGGTGGTTCTGGAACTGAAAGCCGGGGCCTTTGCACTGAGCTACATCCCAGATCTTTTCAAAGTTCTTACATTATTCTCATTAGGTCCCTAGATTGCCCTGGTTTGAGCTTTCCATCCTCCTGCCTCCACCTCCCAGAATGCTGGCATGACAGATGTGCACCACCACACCCAGTTCCAAACTTGTTTTTGAATAATTAAGATTCATCTCCTGGGGTAAAGGAGAAGCTCCACTTTCCTAGTAATAGTTATTACTACAGCTGCATTTGTGAATGCTAGGACTCAATCCTTTGACTTTTTTTGTTAATCTTCATTCACTCTAGTAACTTCTTTAGTCCCATTATTTTAAATATCACCTCTGCTGTGTTCTCAAATTTTTCCTTTCTGTCTAGACTGCTTCTACGAATATCAGGCTTTTATCCAAGTGCTTACTAGACATATCCATGCATCTCAATATTTCCAGTATTGAACTCCCAACTGCCCCACCTCACCCCCATTCTAATAATAGCAATTCTATTTTTTCAGTTTGCTGAACCTGAAAAACCTCAATGTCATTGATTTCCTTCAAACCCCACATCTGATTCATCAGGAAATCCTACTGATTATGTCTTTAAAGTCTGCCCAGAAGTTGACCACTTCTCACCAGCTCACTGCGGTGTTGTGGTCCCTGCCGGGGGGACTGCAGTGCATTCTGCCTGCCCTGTCACCCTTCTCACCACTCTTCTCCACTCTGTTCTGAACATAGAAGTCAGTGGCTTTTCCGTTTCCCTCAGGCATTGTACTTGGTGGGGAGCGGGAGGGAGGGAGGGAGAAATGAGAATAAAATAGGTCCTGAGGAAAGTTACTTCCCAGGGGCCACGGCGCAGTGACAGGTGTGGACAGGAGTCGACAGGTGTGGACAGGAGTTGACAGGTGTGGACAGGAGTTCGGAGTCAGAGAGCAGCTGAGCTGAGGCGCAGGGAAAGTGGGTCAGGAGAACCTACCTAACCCAGCAGGCAGCTGAAACCTGGGAGAGGTGGGTGGAGGGTTCCTGGAGTAAGGGAGAGGGTGTTGCACCTCCTTTGCTGCTGCTCAAAATCTGTATAAACTCACCCTAGGTCCTTTAGGTTCTTGCCAGATTGCTAGTACACCATTAATAAAGCAGCTGACGCCCACTTCTTGTAATTGTGCATTTCCAAATCGAAAATGTATTTTTATCTCCGAATCAGTAAGGTGCTTTTGAGGGCATTTACAGACAAGCATGTGCACAGTGGCCATTTGTGTCTTACAGACCAACTGAAGCTGAGCAAGGTAGCTCTTTGTTTCGGTTTTTTTAAAGAGGCAGGGCTCAGGCTGGCCCTGAACTCACTGTGTAGCTTAGGCTGGTCTTGAATTTTCTGTCTTTTTGTCTCAGCCTCCGAATACTTTGAGTACCAGGATTACAGCCGATCCATGTGTGACCAGCCCAGCCATGATTTTCATTTTTTTTTTAATTTTATTTTTGGTACCAGGGATCAAACTTGGGACCTTCTGCTTGTGAGGCAGGTGCCAGAACTACTGAACTAACTCCCTGGCCCACATTAGTTATTCTACTCTCCACATTAGTTATTCTACTCTCATTTCTGTTTATTTAGTTATTCTATTCTGTTCATTTTTGACATTTCCTTCATTTTTGTCCTTTTGCTGGTGACTTCACTACTTCGGTTAATATTCCTAAGTGCAAGGAGGTCATGAGGTCCTCTTATAAAGAAGAAGATGTGTTAGCTAAATGTGTCAGGGGTGAGTCACAGTACTGCTGGCCAGGAGTTAAAATCCTATATAAATCAATATTTGTGAAATAAGCATTTTTTATTTGTTTGAGACAAGGTCTTAAAATGTAACTCAGGTTGGGCTTGAACTCACTATGTAGTCCAAGCTGACTTCAAACTCGTGGGGATCTTCCTACCTTAGCCTCCTGAGAGTGGGGACTGTAGGAGTGTGCCACCATGCCCTGCTGAAATAAGGTACGTAAGAGAAAAAAGAAATTATGTATTGGTTGGCTGATAAAAATATAATCAGAGGCTTGCAAGAACCTAATTTGGTTGTATTTGTATGAGAGATAATAATTCAGAATTTGCTAATTGAGCATCCACTGCAATTTTATAGAATGAAACTATGGCATATAATGAGAATCGGCTACTCTGAGGGTAGATTTAATTTTGGGAAATGCCAAAAGTCATTTGTGGTCAGTACTGTCGAGTTAAATGGGAATGGTCAAGCAGTCTGTCTCGTGGTAAGTGCACTCCCTTTGAGGAGCATCTCCTCTCACACCCCGTTCTCGCATGGTCCCCTTGGCAGGCACTTGGAGGTGGGAGGTCAGTGTGCAAGTTTTATTTTATCATGAACCAAGTAGAAAGATACTGATCCTTATTTTTATGAGCATTTAGTGAAAACTAGAGTTGTATGTTTATTTGCCAGATTCAATAAATTTTCACTGTGTTCAGAGCTTTTTATAACTTTCCTGTCCTTCTGTCGGGAATAAATTGGCCAGATCTATCAGGAATAATAGTGGTCCCACTGGGATCCCTGCTCCTCAGTCAGCCAGGGAAGGAGCATCACAAGTTTGTGGCCATCTAGAGCGGTTTAGAGTTTCAGTTTGCTGAACCTGAAAGTACAAAATTTTTAAAGGATTGAGGATGTTTCTCAGTGGCAGAGTGCTTGCCTGGCAAGGCCCTGGGCTTATTCCACAGTAATGGGGGGAAAATCTGTAAAAAGTAAGGATTGATAAACATACCTTGTTGAGATTGGACTTTGTAGATCGTATAGTCTTCATGGCAACTACTCGGCTCTCCCACTGTGTGCCTAAAGCTCTTGAGAGCCAGAAATTCTGCCTTGTACTATTTTATCCTTCGTGGCACAGACAGTGGTGTTACACAGTAGAGTCTCAATGAGGGTTGCCTTGAGACGCTGGTGAGTATAAATAAAAAAAAACGCTTGAGTGTGAGTGTGTAGGCCCTGCTAGCACCCTGGCAGTGCAGAGTGCCATGGGGTCCTCCTCCAGTACTGCAAAAGGAAAAAAGAAGAATTCTATTTTGTAGATAAAGAATATATATCTTATAAATGCCATAAAATAGAAATAGTTCATTATTTTGTAATGAGCTTTTATATAAAAACGGCCTTCCCTTTAGAATTCATTTGTTAAGACTTTATTTCCCCTAAGCACATTTGTGAGAGGTGTGTGCATATTATGACTAATTGAACTCACAGGCTGAGGTTTCTGAAAACTGGATCATTAGCACTACAATTAGAAGGAACCACTAGACCTCAGCTATCCAGTGTAGTAGCCACATGGGACTCCTGAGCTCCTGAAACGGGGTTCCCTGAACTGAGAAGCTGTGTAAGTATAAAATACAGGTGGGATTTCTAAGATTTAGTGTCCCCAAAAGAATCTAAAGTATCTTTACATGTTGCAAAGTTGAAATCTTGAATTTATTGGGTTAAGTAAAATAACGTTCTTGAAATTAATTTCATGTTTCTTTTTTTTTTTTTGAGGCAGGGTCTCGCTTTGTAGTTCAGGCTGGCCCTGAGCTCACTATGTAGCCCAGGCAAGCCTCGCACTCAGTAATCCTCCTGTCTCTGCCTCCCGAGTGCTGGGATTACAGGCGTGAGCCACCACGCCCGGCACTGTGGTATGTGGTGCTGATTGCTGGTTGATTGTTGGTGGGCGTGAGTCACCATGCCCAGCATTGTATGTGGTTACCAGGATCAAACTCAGGACCTTGCGCTTGCGAGGCAGGCACTGGAACCACTGAGCTAAATCTCCAGCCCCCAATTTCATGTTTCGTTTTGATTTTTAAAGTATATTCTATAAGTATTTAAGATATATGTGACTTGCATTTGTAGTTTGTTTTATATTTCTGTTGGACAGTACTATCATACCTATGTGATCTTTGATAATAAAGTGTTATAGTCAAGTATCAATTTATCAAGATTTATGTAAAATAACCTAGAAATTCTATATAAGCTAGAGTTTCTTTTGGCTAATTCAGTATTAAATATTAGTTTAAAGAACACTTTGTTTTAAATGATTCCGAAACACTAGGGAAGTATGTTTGCTGTCTGTATGTTTACAAATTCTATAATAAGGTCTTCAGTGATTTCTTATAGAAAAGAGTTATAAAAAAAAGAGGTAACTGTTACTTGAAAATTTTATTAGAATACCTTTTAATATCACAATAAGTCATTTATGCCTCACGAAAAGGAAATTTATTTTTTCAGATCATTTCTGATCCTTGAGTGCCTCCAGATAAATCTAGTAGTTTTTATCAAATTTTCAGAGCAATTTATTTTTGCTTGATTTTTTTAAAGGCATATACTTTTTTTTTTTTTTTTTGAGACAGGGTCTCGCTTTGTAGTTCAGGCTGGCCCTGAGCTCACTATGTAGCCCAGGCAAGCTTCGAACTCAGCAATCCGCCTGTCTCTGCCTCCTGAATGCTGGCCCAGCTAAAGGCATATACTTTTAAATTGGGGGATTTAATTTTAAATCTTTTTTGAGGACTGTTAAAGCCAAATTACATGTATAATGTTTAGTTTTGAAACTAGACTTTAATAGAAACTAAAATGCAGGCTTTTCAGAAAACAAGTATTTCATTCTTTTTTCACAAATTACAATTCACTCCTTGCTTTATCCTCCATGGCTTACCCTCTGCCTCTGTGTGTGTGTGTGTGTGTCTCTATGTGTGCGTGTGTGTGTCTGTGTGTACTTGAGACTCATGATGTGCTTGCCCAACTGCTGCAGGGTGGATAGTGGAGTTGGATGGGGTGCAGTGAGTGTGGGGGAGTGGATCATTGCAGGAGAGATGCCAAGAAAACTGTGCCTCAAACCAATCAATGTGTCTGTTTTATTCTGAGGCTTTGTACAGGGAAAGCATTATACAGTCCAGCACTGATACAATGAAGATTTGCAGACAGAATCACTGCATTAGTGCTAAAGTGCTGGGACATTTAAATGAGATGGACAGGAGTCCAAGGAGAGTCATGGCTGGTAAAGCTCTTACTCCTGTTGACCTTTTTCAAAGCTGGTTTGACGTCTGTTGTAAATAATCCTGTCAGCCTAAGATATTAATGAGACTTTGTTAAGAGTCTTTTGCATTATTTAGATGAAGAAAATCATTTTACTGCTTTCAAAATAAATTGTGACTTAGGCTTCAAAGACCAAAGACATTGAATTTGTGCATTGTTTTGGTTTGTTTGCTTTTGCAGTACTAGAGGTGGACAGGCCTTTCCCATGCTAGGGTAGCCAGTCCTGCGTCTCTAAGCAACAGTCCAAACCCATGCACAGTACACTGAGGCCCATGGAAGAGCAGCCTTTGAATAAAATGACATTCAAAACTTTGAGCAGTCTGACTAGCATTCCTATGCTTTGATCTGAGCAAGATTTTTTTTTTTTTTTTTTTGCTTTTTGAGACAGGGTCTCACTTTGTATAGTTCAGGCTGGCCCTGAGCTCACTATGTAGCCCAGGCAAGCCGCTGCAAACTCAGCAATCCTCCTGTCTCTGCCTCCCGAGTGCTGGGATTACAGGCGTGAGCCACCACGTCCGGCATTGTGGTATGCAGCGTTGATTGTTGGTGGGCATGTCTCCATGCCCAGCATTATATGTGGTTACCAGGGATCGAACTCAGGACCTTGCGCTTGCGAGGCAGGCGCCGGAACCACTGAGCTAACCTTCTGGCCCAAGATTTTTTTCTTTTCTTCCTTTCTGGGTTTTTTTCCCCCTGTTATGAATACATTTTGTGATCTTTTTTTTTTTGCCTCTGGGCTTTGTGTTCTAAATTGCAGGTTCTCCTCCTGCCTCTCTTTCAGAGAAAGGTCTTGCAAGATGGATTCTTTAGATATTATCCGAAACAAAATCAAAACAGGCCAAGTGTTAGAATAGGCCAATCCTTACACTCTTTAAGTTTACGTTAATGTTGGAACAGTTCTATATTTGAGCATCATTAAGAATATCAGCTCACTATTAGACTGTATCTGGAGAAAAGTTCTTTGAAGTTGTCCATTTGTTTGGGATGTACATGCCTATAGATACATGTGAGAAAGCATTTGTAGTTTTCTAAGCTGTAAAGTATTATAAATGTGATAGGAAGGTTTAGAATGGTTTTTTTTGCTTTTTAATGCTGTGAGAAAAGAGTTTACGATTGAGAGGAAAAGGTGTAATGGGCTTTGGCAACTACCATGGTCTCAGAAGGTGTCCAGGAGGGTAAATCTGGTATTGCCTGAGTCAGTAGACTTCCAAGTACTAGCAAAGAGTTTGTTTTGTTCAAAATAATGAAAATCGTTTATATATCTATATCATAATATAAATTTTAGTGCTTTCATGTGTATTATCTCATCCTACTTTAATAATTTATGAGTTAGGAACTCAGAGAAATACATGAGATAGACAGTTGATTTACTTAAGTTTCTCACCTATTAAGTGGCACAGCTAAGATTAGAAACCACCCAAGTCCCTAGGTCTTTAGTTAGTCCTTGTTCTTGGACATGTGTAGCTTCTTTGTGTTAAAAATTTGATGGTAGATAAGGGTCCTCTGGGAGCCCTCAGGGGACTCACTGGCTGAAGTCATGATGGAAAGGTCTGATCCTAGAATCAGAAATAAAGATTTTAGGGTGTTAGCTGGCACCATGGCTCATCGCTGTGGTTTTAGCTAATCAGGAGACTAAGAAGAGAGATCGCTTGAGCCCAGGAGTTTAAAACAGCCTGTGCAGCATAGCAAGACCTACTTCAAAAATAAAAGAATATAATCTGGGTGTGGTGGTGTAAACCTGTAATCTCAGCATTTGAGAGGCTGAAGCTGAGGCAGGAGGACTGATGCAAATTGGAGGCTGGCTTGGGATCCATACCGAGTTCAAGACCAGCCTGAACTACCAACTGAAACCTTGTCTACAAAAAAAAAAAGTATACACAACACACCTATGTATTAAAGAAAACATTGAAGTTTAGTGAATCTACCCATGTGAAGTATTAATGATTTTAACTTTTACTAGACTCAAGATTCATAAGTAGCAGGTATTAACTGGCATATTTGGAAAGAGCTGCTTAGTTGGACAACTTTATGTGTATATATGCTTATAAATAAGGACTTTTTTAATGTGATTCTTTTTTTTTTTGAGACACGGTCTCACTTTGTAGTTCAGGCTTGCCCTGAGCTCACTATATAGCCCAGGCAAGCCTTGAACTCAACAGTCCTCCTGTTTCTGCCTCCCAAGTGCTGGGATGACAGGCGTGAGCCACCACGTCTGGCACTGTGGTATGTGGTATTGATTGTTGGTGGGCGTGAGTCCCCATGCCCAGCATTGTATGTGGTTACTGGGGATCTAACTCAGGACCTTGCGCTTGCGTGGCAGGTGCCAGAACCACTGAGCTAAATCTCCAGCCCCTTTAATGTGATTCTTTTGTGGAAAAATTATTTTACTTCATTATGATAAGATCACCATCATAAAAGCACCATTAGCCGGTCGTAGTGGCTCACGCCTGTAATCCCAGCACTCGGGAGGCAGAGACAGGAGGATTGCTGAGTTCGAGGCTTGCCTGGGCTACATAGTGAGCTCAGGGCCAGCTTGGACTACAGAGCGAGACCCTGTCTCAAAAAAAAAAAAAAAGTACCATTAACTTCCATTGTCCTATGTGCCAAACATTTAAATATGTCATACATTTATCTCAATCCTCACAGTAACCCTACAGAGTTGGTGTTCATCTTAACCTCATTTGACAGATGAGGAAACTGAGGCATAGAGAGAGGTTAAATCCTAAGCCACACAACTAGTAAATAATGTTACCAGAATTCTAACCAGAGTCTAGTTCCAAAATCTGTACTGTTAACCACTGCCTATCAGTATTCCCTAGTGGATTGGCAAATTTTTATAACCACTGGACATCCCTGTGTTTGAGATTATATATTCAGCCTTTAAAACCTTATTAACAAGGTACAAAAATTTAAAAAAACCACACACCTCAGCTTATTTCTGTATTCTTGGATAGGAGATACTGGGGAATGATTTTCTAATATTAGATATTTTGGTAGTAACTGTGACCCATTTAAGAATCAAGTATCAGCTGAAAAAGTTTTCAACAGATGCATTAGTAAAATACTAGAAGTCGTTTGTTCTCAAGTATTTAAGTGACCTGAATTTTAGTGAGTTTCTTCTGAGTCTAGAAAGTATCCATTCTCTCTGCTTCTTTACTAACTTTATAGTAAACTGAGGAGTGATTTGTGAATTAGGAAGCTTATTTTTATTATATATGAATAAATCTAACAAGATGAAGATGGTACATGTTGAAGGACTATTTATACTTTTAGATTTAGTTACTACTATTAATTATCATTAAGCATATTTTCTTATTTAAACTGTGACTGTAAAATAGGATTCCAAATAAGCAAATTTGATTAAAGTGTCAAAAACAATGTAAATGTCATTAGAATTTTTACTTAATTCTGGCCTGTACCTCTCTAAAATAGAATATGTATTTCCTCCAACATTATTATGCAAAAAACTTTGTTGCTATTAACTTTCATAAATAATTTTTTTTTTTTTGAGACAGGGTCTCTGTAGTTCAGGCTGGCCCTGGGCTCACTATGTAGCCCAGGCAAGCCTTGAACTCAGCAATCCCCCTGTCTCTGCCTCCCGAGTGCTGGGATTACAGGCATGAGCCATCATGCCCAGCACTGTGGTATATGGTATTGATTGCTGGTGGGCGTGAGTCACCATGCCCAGCATTGTAAGTGGTTACCGAGATCAAACTCAGGACCTTGCGCTTACAAGGCAGGTGCTGGAACCACTGAGCTAAATCTTCGTCCCCTTTGTCATTTTTTTAAAATAAAGAGATAAAACTTGTGTTTTCATGCAATAACCTGACCACTATTTAATAACATAAAAATTTTAGAATGCAAACACTAATTTCATGTCTGTTAAATACTGTAGCAGCCTTTCATTTTAATTTAAGTAAATATATCAGTTACTAACCCTAGCTGGTTTTTGTTTTCTTCAGGCTCTGTGCCATATGTAAACACACCTGTAACGTTGTGTAAGTAGGATGTAACTACGATGTGGTGGCATCCACCTTTAATGTCCCAGCTCTTGGGGGGGAGGTTGAGGCAGGAGAGTCACTTGAGCCTAGGAATTTGAAACTAGTTTGAGCAGCAGAGCCACCATAAACCTTGACTGGAACTAAAGAAATGAATGCCTGGATGAAGGGAAGAAAGAGTTACTGTATGTGACACCTAAACAGTATTCCAAGTAAACTGTTCCTTTTATAGGTATTTTTTAACTTTTAAAGATACATGTATTAAATGACATTTGATCATAGCTTTTCTTTATTCCATTTTCCCACTTCCACTAAAGTTCCCTTTACAAACTTCCTGTTTTTATCAAGATAATTTCTTGCAAGGATAAAAATATCTCCCAGCAAAAGAAATTCCCCCTTTCCTCTCATACAAACTTGGATGGTCAAAATTGAATGTGAAGTGATCGTGTAGTGGATTGTCAACATAGAGGAGATAGCTCAGTCTGAAACAGTGAGTGCAGGAGTAAAAGTCTCCAGTGTACTATTTAACAGCGATCATATTGATCCATTACCCTATTCTGTTACCAGTTAGTAACAGTTTGAAACAGTCTGAACTGTTTCATTTGTATACATAATCATGTTTTCTCTGAATTATTTTTTTAGGATAAATTTCCAAGCTTGATGTGTCTAGAACTTCTAAGATCATACTTAATGGCTTTTAATAACTGTTGTCACAGTTTGAAGGAGTTGTTTGCAAAACTATAAGTATGTAAATAGCCACTCATTTTTAGCAATACTTACCCAGACTGTTCTAATTTAATATTCGTAAGTCAAGATTATATCTGCTTCTTGGCTTGGAAGGTCCAAGGTGAGGTGAATCCTTGCTTTTCAGCTTCACCATGATTCTTTTCTCTGTGTGTTATATTTTCTTCTTTATGTCTAGTGAGCCATATTTTTTCATCTGAATATATTGTGTAATGCGTTTCTCACAAATGTGATGACGTAGTCTTTGAGTTCTAAAATGATTTAATACATCATCTCCTGATAATGTTTCTAGTTTTTCTGAAAATGATTGAATCAGATAAGTATTTTTTTCTCCAGTCATTACCCACCAAAAGAATTCCAGATTTTTCATACATACTATTATAAGTATTCCTTTGGTAATGAATATTTCAAAAACTGCTTTACCAGGTGTGGTGGCTCACGCCTGTAATCCCAGCACTTGGGAGGTAGAGGCAGGAAGATTGGTGAGTTCCAGGCTTGCCTGGGCTATATAGTGAGCTCAGGGCCAACCTGAACTACAAAGCGAGACCCTGTCTCTACCTCCCAGAAAAAAAGAAAAGAAAACAAAAGAAAAAAGAAAAGAACTGCCTTGAAAATTAATTCTATGTTGAATGATTTTTTTTTTACTGAATTTACTTCAAATACTGTTCTTGAGGTGAATTCTAACTTTTTAAAGTAGAAGTTTTATGGTGAATGTCAGTATTAACAGTTTTCTTTAAGATTTTGGACTGGAAAGGTATCTTTGACTATTCTTTCCTAAAACTCATACTAGCCTCTAACCTAAAATAGGATAAATAGAAATATCTAATATCAAGGTGTTTTTAGAGTAAAGAATGGCAGGGCATGGTGGTGTCTGCATCCCTTTAGTCCCAGCACTGCCAAGGCAGGAGGATGCTGTGAGTTCAAGGCTGGTCTGAGCTACATAGTGAAACCCTGTCTCAAAGAAACAAAAACAAACAAACAGAGAGTTTAGAGAAGCAGAAACCATAGCTGTTAGGACATGTGCAGATGAGCACTGTGGGAGGAGGTGCTGAATCGTCACCACAGACAGCTGTGGAACACATAACCCCATTTGTTTAAAGGTTAGCGCTATCGGGCCGGAGGGTTAGCTCAGTGGTTCCGGCGCCTGCCTCGCAGGCGCAAGGTCCTGAGTTCGATCCCCGGTAACCACATATAATGCTGGGTGTGGAGACTCACACCCACCAACAATCAACACCGCATACCACGATGCCGGACGTGGTGGCTCACGCCTGTCATCCCAGCACTCGGGAGGCAGAGACAGGAGGATTGCTGAGTTCGCGGCGGCTTGCCTGGGCACCATAGTGAGCTCAGGGCCAGCCTGAACTACAAAGCGAGACCCTGTCTCAAAAAGCAAAAAAAAAAAAAAAAAAGGTTAGCGCTATCATTCCTTATTCTTTATATTCCAAGCATATCTGTCCATTTTCTTCTCATAAAATAGTTTTCAGGTTTAAGTACAGTATACACAGTACAGTTCTTCTGCCTTGCTTTCTTAGTCTAACTTTCCACTACTGTGTTGTGGGAGGCTGAGGGGCAGGAGGTGGTAGAGCACCTGCTCTGCTTGTGTGAGGCCCTGTATTTTCTCCTCGGCACCTCCAAAACAAAAGCAAGAAAACTCAGAAATGGGAGAGGTTTAAAAAAGTTGAGAAACTCAGAGGAGATGAAAGATGAGTTACACACATCAAGGATGTATCTCAGAAGTATTCAAAATACGTTATATTAAAAAGCTGACATCAACAGGTATATAAATGTTGTGATTTAAATTTGTTCAGAAAGGCTGGATGCACCAAAGCAATGTGGTCAAGCAAGGCCGTGACCCATCAGAGGAGTTGAGAGACTGTGCATGTTTCCAAAGCAATGTCTAGCCGGTGTAGTGGCTCACGCCTGTCATCCCAGCACTCAGGAGGCAGAGGCAGGAGGATTGCTGTGAATTCAAGGCTTGCCTGGACTACATAGAGAGCTCAGGGCCAGCCTGAACTACAAAGCGAGACCCTGTCATAAACAAACAAACACAAAGGAATGTCTAACTTTGATAGGCACCAAGAGGTTATTTTTTTTTTCTTTTTTTTTGAGGCAGGGTCTCGCTTTTGTAGTTCAGGCTGGCCCTCAGCTCACTATGTGGCCCAGGCAAGTCTTGAACTCAGCAATCCTCCTGTCTCTGCCTCCCGAGTGCTGGGATTACAGGCGTGAGCCACCACACCCGACACTGTGGTATGTGGTAGTGATGGCTGGTGGGCGTGACTCACCACGCCCAGCACTGTATGTGGTTACCGGGATCAAACTCAGGACCTTGCGTTTGGGAGGCAGGTGCGGGAACCACTGAGCTAAATCTCTGGCCCACCAAGAGGTTAATTTGATGACATAAGTTACACCTTAACTTGGTCTTAAATACTCAGTAGAAAAGTATAACTAAAATATTAAGTCAAGAGCATAATAATAAACCTAAATATAAAAAGGGACTTCACTGGTAGCTGATGACTGTTATGGGATATTAAAAACTATTGTTTGCTGAGAAATCTCCACACAGATCTCCACAATAGTTGCACAAGTCTGCAATCCCACCAGCAGTGGAGAAGGGTTCCTTTCTCCCCACAGCCTCACCAGCATTTATTGTTGTTGATTTTGTAATAGCGGCCATTCTTTGTGGAGTGAGATGGAATCTCAGTGTTGTTTTCATCTGCATCTCTCGAATGACCAGCAACGTTGAACATTTCTTCATATGCTTCTTGACTGCCTTGACTTCTGTCTCTGAGAAGTGTCTGTTCATTTCAGATGCCCATTTTTGAATTGGGTCTTTAAACTTGGGGAGACTGATTTGTTTAAGTTCCTTGTATATTGTAGATAATAGCCTTTTGTCTGACAAACAGCTAGTAAAGATTTTTTTCCCATGTTGTTGGTTGTCTTTTAGCAGTGCCAGTGACTTCTTTTGCTGTGCAGAAGCTTTTCAGTAGGATGAGATCCCATTTATTGATTCTTTCTGCTAGTTCTTGTGCTATAGAGGTTTTATTCATGAAGTCTCTGCCTAAGCCAATGTCTCCAAGAGTTTTACCTAACCTGTTTTCCAGCAGGCTTATTGTTTCTGTTTTAATGTTTAAGTCTCATATCCATTGTGAATTTAGGGGTCCCATTTGACCCTGCTATCCCCCTGCTAGGAATATACCCAAAAGAATTTAACAAGTCACATTGGAAAGACAGATGTACACCCTTGTTCATAGCAGCTCGGTTTGTGATAGTTCAGTCTTGGAAACAACTCAAATGCCCATCAACTGGAGAGTGGATAAAGAAAATGTGGGTTGCCGGACGTGGTGGCTCACACCTGTAATCCCAGCACTCGGGAGGCAGAGACAGGAAGCTTGCTGAGTTCACTGCGGCTTGCCTGGGCACCATAGTGAGCTCAGGGCCAGCCTGAACTACAAAGTGAGACCCTGCTTCAAAAAAAAAAAAAAAGAAAATGTGGGTTTTTTTCTAAAATGGAGTATTATTCTGCCATAAAGAATGACAAGATTGATTCATTTATGTGCAAATGGATACACCTGGAGAACACTAATAAGTGAAATAAATAGATCACAGACAGGCAAATACCAGATCTTCTCTTTGATATGAGCACCTGTAGATGCAAATGAGCTCTAGAAAGTATGATAGTTTTTGTAGAATGGGAAATTTCCAAAGGAAATTTGGTGTGGGAATGTAATGAGGGGGAAGGAATAAATGTGATTCTGAAAGAAAATATAAGAGCATGTATATAGGGGGTGGGTAGGTATGGGTGGGTAGGGATATGGGTAAAAATAACAATTAACTTGTGTCATATATTGGTGCAAATTCCCCAATGTCATGTGTGATTGTGAGATGTATATAAATTGGACCAATAAAGAATTCAATAAAAAACTATTGTTTAAAAAACACCTTTGTAAGGTAGGGTGGGCAGGTGATGCACTTTCCAGTCTTCCTTCACTCTGAGATAGAAGCTTTTTCTCAATAAATTTTTCCTAGTCTTAAAAAAAGAAAAGAAAGGTATGTGGTGTTGCATGCCTCCATGGGAGGCTGAGGCAGGTGGATGGCCATGAGTATCAGCCTGGACCACACAGTGAGTTCAAGGCCAGAGCAAACTGCAGAGGTCCCCTTATGACCAGCCTGACATGAACAACCTGGGTTGATGAGGTTAATGGAAGATTCATCTGCCTCTTGTTATCTACAGCATGTACCCAGGTAAACATCTAGATCTCAGCTGTACTGACTTCCCAACAATTTGAGTTAAACCAGCCCTGGAAAACCAATTGAGTTTGTAAATCCACAGTCCACTGTACATAGCAAGAACGTGCCTCAAAAATTAAACAGGGCCAGATATTTAGCTTAGTGGTTCCAGCACCTGCCTAGCAAGCACAAGGTCCCTGGTTCAATCCCTAGTAACCACATACAATACTAGACATGGTGACTCATGCCCACCAGCAATCAGTACCACATAGCACAGTGCCAGGTGTGGTGGCTCACGCCTGTAATCCCAGCACTCGGGAGGCAGAGACAGGAGGATTGCTGAGTTTGAGTCTTGCCTGGGCTACACAGTGAGCTCAGGACCAGCCTGAACTGCTAAGAAACCCTGGCTCAAAAAAAAAAAAAAAAAAAAAACCCACAAAATAAAAGCCAGGCCTAGTGGCTCGTGCTTGTAATTCCAGCACTTGGGAGGGTGAGGCAGGATGAACACTGGGAGTTTGAGGTCAGCCTAGACTACACAGTGAGTCCAAGGTCAGCCTGAGCTATGTAGTGAAACCCTGTCTATAAACAAACAACACAAAACAAATACCTACAGAAAATAACCATAAAGATTTCTAGAAAAAAAGGAAATACACTAACATTTAACAGATTACTTAAAATGGTATCATAGGAAGATTTTTATTTTATTCTTTTTTTTCTGTTTGCCAAAATCAATCTATTTAGAGGAAATATATTTTAAAAGAAAAATATTTTTCAACTAGCATGTACAGAGTTTTACCTGATCCAGTTAAGACTTTATAAGGAACATGAATATTACTACTTGTACCTGATATGTTTTTTCCTAATTTTTCTGCAATACAAAAGTTAAGTAGTGGTTCTAGGTACTGGGCTTTGAGTAGGGGTAAAGTGTCATTCTGTTTCATTTGAAGTCACTGTATTCAAGTATTAATTTCTTTCAAATTTGTATGTTTGCTAGGAACATTATATCTTATATACTACAAAAAACTTTTAAGTACTATTTAAGTCCTTATTTTAAAATGCTATTTAAAAATTTTGATAGCCTTTTTTACAATGTGAAAGTGGTATATTGACTTCCTGATTAACACCAGAAATTTTGAAAGTGTTACATTATTTGAAAAACTAATCTATATGTTATTATTTTACAGTTGAGTAATTTAGAATTAAAACACCTAAAATAAGTTTAAGGCACTTTTACTTTAATAATAATTTAATAATTTATTTGAACATAGTCTTCCCAATGATTACTTTTCATTGCTTTTTCAAGTATAATGGAGTAAGTAAATATATAGTTATGACCTTCTGGTTTTGTTGACATTGTTTTGAAAGACGGGTCTGTTAAATCCCCGTGGTCTAGCAAGCAGGGTGTAGACATGGCAGAGCCAGAAGGAAAATGAATAGTTAATTGCGGAGGAGGAGAAAACACAGCTCTGTACTTTGACTAGAGGCAGCTGGGAAAGTGACGTCCCGAGCATTTGCTGTTCTAGAAAGTGCGGAGACACGTAGTGGAAGGGGCGGTCCGAGGCCGGCGCCGGTGCAGCGTGTATTTATCTGTAATCGAGCTCTGCGGAAGGAATTACAGTAAATACGGAGGCGCTGTCTGCCTGCTGCCCGACACGGCCGGCTGGATTGCTGGTTTGCTTTAACTTAAAATACCCAGCTTGGTTTCTTTTCCTTAGAATCATTGTACTGATAAGCCAGGGCCGCTGTTTTCTCTTACAAAGGGAGAGCTAAATTCGTTTCAAGGCGATCGAAATGGGGAAAGACTATTATGGCATTTTGGGAATTGAAAAAGGAGCCTCCGATGAAGATATTAAAAAGGCTTACCGAAAACAAGCCCTCAGATTTCATCCGGACAAGAACAAGTCTCCGCAGGCAGAGGAAAAATTTAAAGAGGTCGCAGAAGCTTATGAAGTGCTGAGTGATCCCAAAAAGAGAGAAATATATGATCAGTTCGGGGAAGAAGGTAAGTTTTCTGTGCCTATGTCCCTGACTCTTCAATTCTGCCTTTACTTTTTTTTCCTCCTTTATTTCACAGTCTTCTGGTTATCGTGAGATTTGTAAAGATGTCGAAATAGAATAGGCGAAAACAAACTTTAATCCCTAATTAGATGAATGAGATTTCCATGGGTGTGAATGAAAGCCCTTGTTTGGGGGGGGAGGATTTAGCATTTTGTATCTTATATACTCCACCGTCAGACCTGTGACGCTAACCCTGTACATTTTTTTAAAGAAACCTTGAATACCCACACCCATTAATGAATTATGTCAAAAGTCTTATGCAACCTGTTTTGTTTTCTAAACAATTTTCTGCCAGACTAAAGTACCTTCAGTAATTTGAAATCTGAAGATGGGCATTTCAGTTCTGAGAGGTTCATATTTTTATTCCTAAAAGCAAACAGAAGTTTTCTGCCTTTCTCTCTGAGAGCAAGGCCGGATTAGACTGAACAGGACAGAGTCGGGCTGTCCTAGAAGCCGAAGGCTCAGGCATTCGGCTGCTGGTTGTTTTTGGCATTCTGCCAAGAGAGGAAAGAATTTTCCTGATGTCATAAAATACCAGAACAAGTTTTTAGTTTAATTGTAAACAGTAATTGTGTGCCAAGAAAATGAGATCTCAGAAATACAGTTTTTGACCTAAAATGGCCACCTTGTTAACACAGTTACGATTTTCTTTTAGGTGGTTTTTTTAAAATTTACTCTGTAGTTGTAAAAGAAAGCAGGACAGCTTTCCTTCTACTTGCCATACTTTTGTTTCTTGCACTGTAAAATCAAAACTTAATGAACACGGTAAGTGGGGGTAATTTAATTTAAGGCTCTCCTTTTATCATGCTGGACTTTAAATTAGAATTGCTCACCATTTCCATATAAATGCAGCTGGAAAATAAGAGTATTCAAATTGCTAATTAACAAAAACCGCAGCCAAACCCTTTGATTCCTAGAGATTCTGGGGTTCTCAAATTTTAAAATGAGATCTAAGGTACCTGATGGTTAGCTTATCTCTCAAAAATGCCCCAAGTCACTGTAGATAGGACAGCTGCTTTTTTTGGTTAGCCCTTTGCTGTCTTTATTTTCAAAAATTGAAGATTGTGCCCTGATGTTGGTGTGCATCTGCAGTGTCAGGTTCCTACAGAGTCAGTATTGACAGAGCAGAGTGGGTCGTTCCATTCCGCATGTTCCCCACGGCCACACTACTCGGAACACCATGATGTGGGTCAGCTCCAAGGCCGAGCAGTCCTCACATTCCACTACTGTTTCTTAATGAGGTGGGGTTGGGGTTTTTTGGGTAATTTTGTAAATTCTCATTAAAAAGCAGTACCTACTGTTTTATTCCTAAAATATTTGTCCACAGCCCACCGATTGCTCATGTTTATCTGTGACTAAGTTGTAGGACCCAGGTTTATTAAGGATATTTGTCTTCAGAATTTTGAAGTCATCAATGATATGTTTTTCTTGGTTTAAACATTATTTAAAAGAAATTTATTAGTACATATTTGGAGTACATAATGATTAAATTCATCATGGAGAGTTGGTCCATGTATATAACACATGTTTGTTCATGTCCTGTCCCCCTCTATTATTATTATTATTATTATTTGTGTTACTGGTTACTGGGGATGGAACCCCGGATTTGCCACAACTGAGCGCTTTTTATTTTTTATTAGGACCTGGATAAGTTGCCTAAGCTACACTCAAATTTGAGATCTTCTTGCCTCAGCCTCTTAACTTGCTGTAATTACAGGCACATGCCACCATGCCCACCTCATTGAAATCCCTTTAGGAGCAAGGGTATTGCATAATGGTAGAGCTCTTGTCCCGCATGCACAAAGTCCTGGGTTCCATCCTCAAAAGAAGAAGAAAAGAAAATAGTCCTTTTTATCACACTGTGGGGAGGGGAGGGAAGCCTTCCTTCTTTTGGCTTTCCATTGCTGTCTGTCTGTCTCTGCGGGACTGGTTCTGGAGGACTCACCACCGGTAACAAAGCACTGAATTTTAAGACTGTGAGGATACTTAATTTGCCTGTGATACTTTTCCCCCCCCTCAAATTATTAAGAGTTTTGGAGCTGGGAGAGGTGAAACAAGAAACTGAGAGGTGTACTGAGAAGTGTATGGGCTAGTGCTAAGTTTATGTATTTGGATTAAGAAACCACTGATTCAATTTACTCATGTTCTGAAAATCTCTCTGCAACGTAAGAGATTTTTTTTAAGATAGACAAAACTAGAAATATTAACCAGGCATGGTGGTACATGCCTGCAATCCTAGCACAATGGGAGGCTGAGGCAGGAGGTTCAAAAATTCAAACTCAGCCTGAGCAACTCAGCAGTTTAGTGAGAACTTGTCTCAAAATAAAAAACCAAAACACTTGGAGATGTAGCTTAATTCCAAGTACCAATAACTGTCTGACCCAGCAATTCTAATTCTAGGAATCTATATAAAAGAAAAATGCAAACATAAGCCCATATAAAGACAGGTGCCTGAGTGTTCTAGCAGCTCTATTTGTAATGTCCCCAAGTTGAAAAACTCAAGTACCCTCATTTGATTTGGGATAAACAGCAACACGGACCATTTAGCAATTAAAAAGGCCAAATTAGTGAAACATGCTACAAATGGATGAAGTTCAAAAAGGCTGAAGTTAGATATAAAAGACTGCACATTATATGATTTCATATACACAAAAAGTATGAATGTGCCAAATTTAGAAAAACAAAGCAAATTTTACTTGCCTAGCACTGGAGGTAGGAATAGGAATTCTCTACAAATAAGATTGGAGAATTTTTGGAATGATAGAAATGTTCCATTAGTGCATTGTGATGATGATGATAGTGTTTGAGCTATATAGTTATAAAAGATTAATTTTATGGTATCTAATGTCTATTTAAAAAAATTTCCTAGGTGTTGTGGTGTACTCTTGTAGTCCTAGCAGGCTGAGAGAGTTTAAAGCCAGTGTGGGCTACATAATGATACCCTGTCTTAAAACTAAAGAAAGTAAAATAAAATATTTTTCCATAGTTGAATCTTTAAATTAACAAAAGGTCCACAGAACTACAGAAATGTAAAATTGGATTTTGAACTACTATTTTCCTTAAAGCTTATATTTAGTTCTGTTTCAGTGGATGTGAACAGAAATTTTTATTAAAAGATGAAGGAAAGGGCCGGAGGGTTAGCTCAGTGGTTCCGGCGCCTGCCTCGCAAGCGCAAGGTCCTGAGTTTGATCCCCGGAAACCACATACAATGCTGGGCGTGGAGACTCATGCCCACCAACAATCAACACCGCATACCACAATGCCGGGCTTGGTGGCTCACGCCTGTAATCCCAGCACTCGGGAGGCAGAGACAGGAGGATTGCTGAGTTCGGGGCGGCTTGCCTGGGCACCATAGTGAGCTCAGGGCCAGCCTGAACTACAAAGCGAGACCCTGTCTCAAAAAAAAAAAAAAAAAGATGAAGGAAAGAAGAAAACCCACATTCTTATTTATTCTAGTTCTATAACATTTCTTTTTCTTTATGTCTTCTTTACATTGTTTATTGCCTGTGGGTTACTCAGTATGTTACTGAAATGCTGACAGGTATTATGATTATGATAAAAATTATATTTAGTGTGTTAATCACTATGCTAGTTTGGTGTTTCTGTTCTTTAAATTACATATTTAATCAACTAGATCTCTTTACTGTGTGTTCTAAAACTACGTAAGTAAATTGGATTTTGTGGATTAAAACTGAGGAATTTATTTTATTTTGTGCTCGAAGTCTTGCTATAATCTGGACTTTTTACATGTTAGATCTCTCGAAAGAAAGTCATTAAAGTACTGCCATTCTTTGAAGTCCTAGTTCTCCAGCATCTCTTCTTGCATGAACTTGTAGTCCATTCTTGTTTTGTTTTGTTTTGTTTTGTTTTGTTTTGTTTTGTTTTGTTTTGTTTTGTTTTGTTTTGTTTTGTTTGAGACAGGGTCTTGCTTTGTAGTTCAGGCTGGCCCTGAGCTCACTATAGTGCCCAGGCAAGCCGCCGCGAACTCAGCAATCCTCCTGTCTCTGCCTACCGAGTGCTGGGATTACAGGCGTGAGCCACCATGCCTGGCCATTCTTGTTTTTTTTTGAGACAGGCTCTCACTTTGTAGTTCAGGCTGGCCCTGAGCTCATTATGTAGCCCAGGCAAGCCTCAAACTCAGCAATCCTCCTGACTCTGCCTCCCGAGTGCTGGGATTACAGGTGTGAGCCACCACGCCTGGCACTGTGGTATGTGGTATTGATGGCTGGTGGGCATGAGTCACCACACCCAGCATTGTATGTGGTTACCAGGATCGAACTCAGGACTTTCCACTTCCTAGGCAGGCAGCAGAACCACTGAACTAAATCTCTGGCTCTTCTAGTCCATTCTTGTGGATAGTATTCCAACCCCATACTTGCTTTTGGATTTAAGTTGGTTGGTGGGTTGATGAATTTGTAAATACCAGCAGTCTGTGATAGAGAGCTGTAGTTGATTACATGCTTACTACAGTTCAGTGCAAGGCACTGCTAATGATTCTTGCCTAATAATTCATGGTATAATAATGGCATGCATCCTGATGGGATTTTCTCAGTCATTACAGTAGCTTCATTCTTCAAGCTGTGTATTTGACTGTTTAATGTCTAGGAAAATCTCAAAGCTCCATTGGTAGCTTTTGTCAGTTTTGATAAATACAAAGTCACTTCAGATTGTGTGAATCTTCTCACAGACTCTGTTAGCTTCAGTGTGCTACCATTTTTGGCAGAGGGAAGAGGTTTTAGGGAAAAGCCAAACCGATGATGTAATAACTTAAAATGTTACTCTTTTCATGAAGCCATCATGGGTCTTCTTTATCTTGGAGAGGATTAGAGCACACAAGTTGATTTTCTCAGTTGACTCATCCGTCTCTCCTTCTTTATTTACTTATTTAATTACTTTTTATGTGTTGGGATTTGAACCCAGGCCTCATGTATGCTCGTGTGCAGCAAGCACTTGACTCTGGGCTACACTCCAAGCCCCTTTTTCTTTCTGTTCTTCCACTTCTTTCCCATTTCTTCCAATTCACCTAACTGATGAAATTATGCTACACTATTAAATCTGTGGGAAAAGGATAAACTGATTGAAATGATTTACACATAGTCTTGAGTTATATATGTAGTCAATCATTTTTTTTTTTTTTGCTTTTTTTTTTTTTTTTTTTTTGAGACAGGGTCTCACTTTGTAGTTCAGGCTGGCCCTGAGCTCACTATGGTGCCCAGGCAAGCCACCAGGAACTCAGCAATCCTCCGGTCTCTGCCTCCCGAGTGCTGGGATTACAGGCGTGAGCCACCACGCCTGGCACTGTGGTATGCGGCGTTGATGGTTGGTGGGCGTGTCTCCAAGCCCAGCGTTATATGTGGTTACCGGGGATCGAACTCAGGAGCTTGCGCTTGTGAAGCAGGCGCCGGAACTACTGAGCTAACCCTCAGGCCCTGTAATCAATCATTTTAAAACATCTGTCATTGGCCTTTTAACATTTGGAACTATCCTCATCCTCCAAACACTTATAAAAAGGAGGTTTGGATGGGCTGCATATTAGAATTTATTCTGCTTCATACTTGGCATTCAGTGCTATAAAGAATTTCCCTAACCATATTTAGGCATCTTTCAATGTATGTTTTTGATGACTTTTAGACTATTAGAGACTACTGGTCTCTTCAGATTTTTATTCATGGACAAAGTTAAAAATTTAGACATTGATTGAGCCTTTATTAGGTGATACAGAATACATACACATCTCATCTCATGGAAGAAGTCAAATGGAAGAATAAGAAATAAGAATATGAGCTAGTTTCTTTGAAAGTGTGAGGAAAATTTCTAGTGGAATTTTAAATGACCAAATCCTTGTGTATACATATACAATTATATTCTACATGCTTCTGTTCTGCCTTCTCTGTTCTGATGCGCAAAGATGCCTCTGTCTAGTTTGTATTAGGATTTTAAGAATTAGTTGATTCTCTTCACTCAGTAATCATCAGTGCCTGTCATTCTCAGCCCTGTATGGATGAACATCCCAAAAATGAATGAAACATTTCCCGCCTTCAAACTGGTCCATGTAGAAGAGAATGTACATTGGCATGGAAGAGTCACCCAGCTTCAACTTTACATTTCTGGAGTCTTTGTCCTCCTGGTTCCCTTGGTTAGGGGTCCATGGGCTCCCTGGGCCCTTGACTGAGTGTGAAGCTGGAACTCCCTCCTCGGTAGCGCTGACCCTTGGTATACTCTGCTGTTCTCCTGTAGGTTTTATAGAATCCTTCTGGGGCAGAATGGAGAGTGCTGTTTCAAATGTCCGTAAGATCTTTGGGAGCTGTATGTTGCTTAGTTGGGCCTTTGAGCAAAGGGCTACTGTCCCACTGTCTGAAGTGGACAGAAATAACCTTTCAAAGGCCCTGATGGCAGGAGGGTTATGGCTTCTGGTTTCAATCTTGTTTGTATATGCTTTGGATTGATGCTATCATGTGGTTTACTTAGGTGAACAGTTTTAGTATCGTGGGAGAGAATAACAATTTGTGTCTAAAAAATGTTTTTCATAGGGTGTCCTTATGATTTGTTCACGGTCAGCCACGGAAAGAGTTCTGTTTTAATTCTCCCCCCAGTACTGAGGCTTAAATAAACCAGGCTCTCACGCGAACTAGATGAGTGCTCTGCTGCTGAGCTACTTCCTTTTCTCGCTGCCTGTTTTTATTCTGATACGAGGTCTTGCTAAGTTGCCCAGGCTGGCCTCTCTCTGACTTCTGGCCATCCTGCTCAGTTTCCCACTTAGCTGGAATTATTTTAATACTTTAGTTAAAGATGGCCTGAAATAAAACAAATTAGTATGAATATGAGCTACACAATATTGGTTGTGCCTGCTGAATATAATGGTGCTAAAGATTTAGATTCTGCATTTTGTGTTATCGCCTGACCTATTGCTGTTTTTCTCAGCTGGAATACTCTTGTTGGCTTTATTTTTGAGACAGGATTTTGTTACATATATGTGTAGTTCAGGCTGGACTTGAACTCTGGATAGCCCAAGCTTGTCTCAAGCTTCTGCTTCAATCTCCTGAGTGCTGAGATTGTAGGTCTGTGCCATTATACCTAGCTTTACCTGGCATAATTAATTAATTTTAATTTTTTGGTACTGGGAATTGAACTCAGGACCTTGTGCTTATCAGGCAGACATGGTGCCACTACCTGACATATTTTAAAAACTTAAATTGATAATGCTTTAGTATGCCAGGCCAGCAGTTTATGAGATGAGATTCTCAATTTTATCTTATTTACTATGAAACACTCAAATAATTATTAATAATTATAAGTAATTATAATTATACTCAATTATTTATTATTATAATTGATGGTAATAATTATTATCATTATTGTGTATATGTTTTCCATGCTGGGGATCAACCCCAGGCATACACCAAACAAGTGATCAACCCCTGAGCTATACCCTCAGCCCAAGAATAAATTATTAAAACTTAACATTTAGGAACAATTTGAAAACTAAAAATTTAGTTTGGTGGGATTGTCAGAAGTTGCACAGCTGCGATGACTTTATTTTGTTTTATTATTTAGAGGCCCGGGAAGGTTTAGGCAGAGATTCGAGGGCGCACTTAAGAGTGGAGTAGTGCGCATGCACAGACATGTGAGGCGCAGCTGCTCTCTGTTTAGATGAATGACTGTTCTGGTGGTTAGTAAATTTCAACCTAAATAAACGAAAGTTTATTAGCAATAAGACTGTTTTATTTTGTTCTGTTCTGCTTTGTGAGACAGAGTCTTACTGTGTAGTCCAGGCAGGCCTAGAATTCACTCTGTAGCCCAAACTGGCCTTGAACTCAGCCACTCTGCTGCCTCAGTCTCCTGAGTGCTGGGGTTACAGACATGCACCCCCAGGCCGGCCTCTACGATATAGTTTTGAAAATCTTACCTATCACCAAGTTGCAAGCTTTTTTCTAATCATACTTATTTCTTCACTTAGGGTTGAAAGGAGGAGCAGGTGGTACGGACGGACAAGGAGGTACCTTCCGGTACACCTTTCACGGTGACCCTCACGCTACATTTGCAGCCTTTTTTGGAGGTTCCAACCCCTTTGAAATTTT